>CM049816.1:1730206-1732706 GCA_027422435.1 Schizopygopsis pylzovi
ATGATAACCACCTGTGTGTAAAGACATCCAGAAATCATTTTTAGAATATTAATACTATATACAGTTGAAGTCAAAAGTTTACACCCCCCTTGTAGAATCTGCAAAATGTTGATTTTTCCAAGAGGAATCATACAAAATGCATGTTATTGTTTATTTAGTACTGACCTGAATAAGATATTTCACATAAAAGATGAGAGAAAATAAGTTGGATTTATAATAATGACCCCGTTCAAAAGTTTTCACCCCCTTGATTCTTAACACTGTGTTGTTGTCTGAATGATCCACAGCTGTGTTTATTAGTTTAGTGATAGTTGTTCATGTTTGTTTGTCCTGAACAGTTCAACTGTCTGCTGTGAATCCTTCAGCTCACACTAATTCTGTGGTTTTCCAGCATTTTTGTGTATTTGAACCCTTTCCAACGATGACTGTATGATTTTGAGATCCATCTTTTCACACCGAGGACGACTGAGAGACTCATACACAACTATTACAGAAGATTCAAACACTCACTGATGCTCCAGAAGGAGAAACCATGCATTAAGAGCCGGGGCGTGAACACTTTTGAACAGAATGGACATTTTTCTTGTTTTGCCTAAATATCATATTTTCTCCATTTAGTACTGCCCTTCAGAAGATACAGAAGATAGTCACATGTTTTCCAGAAGACAAATTAAGTTAAATTTACCCTGATCTTCAAATTCAAAAAGTTTTCATTTCTTTTTTTTACAAAAAAGGCTCTTAATGCATGTTTTTTCCTTATATGTCCCCATATTTCACAAGGCTTATAAATCATACAGAATGAGTTTTTTTGAGAAAGTAAAAATACACAAAGTTTACTGTGAGGGGTAGTTTTAGGTTTAGGGTATATATATATGCGCTTGGTCTATTGCGTGATATATTTCGGCGCTGTTTTGGAATCGCGCTCTCGCTCTAATTTGCCCTGTTTGGTAAATCTGGCCCTACATGTGTTGTGAAGGACAGATGAGACGCTCATACTTCATTGAAGAGCAGTTCTCTCCTCTGCTGCTTCCGGAGGTCCATCATCTTGACGGCGACCTGCCGCCCGCTGTGCTTCTCTCGGGCGATGCACACCACACCCGTGGAGCCCTCGCCGATCTTCACGAAGTTCTCCAGATACGAGCGAGGGTCGCCGGTGTCCACCACCTTCTGCAGCGCGGCTCTGAACTGCTGGTGGGTGAGTCCGGGCATCTCGGGGCCGCTGCCGGGCGTCTGGGCCGCTCTGAGGCTGGGAGACGAGGCTCCGCTGGGGGCCGCGGGCGAGCCGGTCGGAGCGGGTCTGGGCTGAGACGGGCTGTCCTGCGTCAGAGGAGTCTCAGGGGTTTGGTCTCTGGAGGAACGCCGTGTGTTTTGATGGCTGATCGCTCCGTGGTCTGGTTTAGGACTGCTGGTGCCGTTGGGTTTGGAAAGAGCTGGGAAACTCGGTGAATTCACCTGCATTCAAGAAAAAGATGAAGTATTTTAAACCAGTGCTGTAAAACGATTAATCGCATCCAAAACAACAGTTTTATTTTACATAATATATGTGTGTGTACTGTGTATATGTATATAAACATGCATATATGTGTGTCCCTGGAGCACAGACGCAGTCATAAGCAGCACAGGGATATTTGTAGCAATAGCCAAAAATACATTGTATGGGTCAAAATGATAAATTTTTCTTTTATGCCAAAAATCATTAGAATATTAAGATCATGTTCCATGAAGATATTTAGTACATTTCCAGCCGTAAATATATCAAAACTTAATTTTTGATTAGTAATATGCATTGCTAATAACTCGATTTGAACAACTTTAAAGATGATTTTCTCAATATTTAGATTTTTTTGCACCCTCAGATTCCAGATTTACAAATATTGTCCAAACCATACATCAATGGAAATATTATTTATTCAGCTTTTTTGAAAAATGTACACTTATGATTGGTTTTGTCTTCCAGGGTCACATTTAAGAAAAATATATTATGTTTATATATTAAATATATGTATATATAATATACATTTTATGAATATAAATATATACATGTAAATATTTTCTAAATGTTGTATGTGTGTGTATTTATATATAAATAATATATTATACACAGTACACACATTTATTATGTAAACAAAGCTTTAATTTTGGATGCGATTAATCATGATTAATCATTTGACAGCACTAAAACAATTCAGAAAATAAAAACAAAAAGCTGAAATAAATCTATATATGAAGAGTTCATTTCACCTGTATTCAAGGAAAAATATGATGTATGTTGAGTATACTTCAGACAAAAAGTAGCTTATTACACTGGAACAATATTGTGCTGTTATTGTTAATGAAAACTAGTATACTATAGAACTATTACATTTTTTTGTTTGAAATAAACTTTAAGAAATAAAAACAAAACAACATAAATATTAGATGATAACTTTTAATGAAAATTAGAAATACTGCTTTGAAAAAAAAGAAAGTAATTTCAAGTACTAAAATGAAAACTAAATAA
>CM049816.1:1737706-1820206 GCA_027422435.1 Schizopygopsis pylzovi
CGCAGCACGTTAACGCCGATAACGGCCCACCACTAATATATATATATATATATATATATATATATATCCTAATGTAAATGCTAGAAGATATGCTTCTTACCTTGAAGTTGTATGTGGACTGAGGCCTCGTGGGCTGATCTGAGTTCAGTCTCGCTCCATCTTTTTCACTGTAGGTGCTGTAGAGACACGAAACGGGTCTCTGGTTGGGTTTACCGTCTGTTTGATCAATACCAGGCCCTTCAGGAGCAGTTCTAGGAGCGAGTAGAATGTCCCGAGGCATCAGCACTGGTTGTCCCATGAACATGGACTTGGCTCTGGGTCGTGACTCAGTGAAGTTCATGATGTAGCTGTTCTTGGACTCGGGCCGTGGGCTTCCGCTCTCGCTCTGGACCGGTCGAGATCTCGAGGGCCAGTCTGACCCCGGCTGCCCGTTCCTCTGATTAGCCTGATTGAGCTCCTGATATTCATACGTCTCTCTTTCGGGTACCTCACCCAGACGACCCAGAGACTGGGCTCTTTTCCTTAAAGACATGCTGGTTCTCCTTAACGAGTTCGAGCTTGTAACAGAGAGTCGATTCATCTGAGCGATCGCCGCAGAAATGTAGTCCTCGTGTCCGATGAAACTGCCACGAACGATCCTCTGGAAGAGAGAATTCAACAAGATGTTAATACTGACTCAAATTTGTTTCTGCATCAGTGTCTCAGCAATGGAAGTGAATGGGTGCCGTCAGAATGAGAGTCTGATAATAACATCACAATAATCCACAGTCCATCAGTTAACATCTGGAGAAGACAAAATATGAAACTAATCCAGCATTAAGATGTTTTTAACTCAAATACGAGTCTATAATAACTCTTCCTCAGTGATAAAGTGTTCTGGTCTGAATCAGGAGAGAAATCTGCGCAGATCAAAACAGCTCGAAACTAATATGTGACTGTATTTTGATGTGAGAGACGACAGCAGATGCACTTTATCACTGGAGGAAGAGTTATTATGGATTATGGATTTGTTTCATATTTTGTCTTCTCCAGATGATAACTGATGGACTGTGGATTATTGTGATGTTTTTATCAGACTCTCATTCTGACGGCACCCATTCACTTCCATTGCTGAGACACATATCTACAAACCTGATGAAGAAACAAACTCATCCTGATCTCTGATGACCCGAGGGTGAGCACTTTTTTTTATTTTTGTATTGTCATAGATCAGCTGCACACTCAGATCCGTGTCATATGCCGGAAACAGATGCAATTATATAATGCACATGAAGCATGACCGCTTTAATTACACCAGTGCACGTCGTGCTTCACATTCCTGCTCGGCAAACTGGGAAACTTTAGCCGGCGGGAACAACGACGTGCCTCTCAGATGAAGATGAGCTTCATCACTCAGTTACCAAAAACCCAGGTCATGCTGTTACAGTTTGATTGACAGCTGATAGATCTTTATACTTTATATTTAATCAGGGGATGTTTGTCCCCAGGACTGTTTACAATAAAAAATACAAACATTATTTGAATCTTTGCCTGATGTTTTTGTTTAACTATCATGAAAATAATAACAATTATTTTTGGAAATAATGCAAAAAATACAGATTTAGTAATGTTTTTTTTTTTTGAAGTGAAATATGATCTAGACATGTTTTTGTGAAATTCACCTATAGTGAATATTTATATAATAACATAATAATGTTACAAATATAGTTATATTACCGGAATATATCTATGCAGTGAAATGCTTTCCAATATATCAACTATATAATGCTTGTCTAATGTTTTTTTTAATTATCATGTAAATAATGTAAAAACATAACAATGAATTAAAGTTTTGCATAAATGTTCTTTAAGCAATACGTTCTCTCTCTCTCTCTATCTCTCTCTCTCTACCTCTCTCTCTCTCTCTCTCTACCTCTCTCTCTCACTCGCTCTCTCTCTCTCTCTCTCTACCTCTCTCTGTGTGTCTCTCTCAACCTCTCTCTCTCTCTCTACCTCTCTCTCTCTCTACCTCTCTCTCTCACTCGCTCTCTCTCTCTCTCTCTCTACCTCTACCTGTGTGTCTCTCTCTCAACCTCTCTCTCTCTCTCTACCTCTCTCTCTCTACCTCTACCTCTCTCTGTGTGTCTCTCTCTCAACCTCTCTCTCTCTCTCTACCTCTCTCTCTCTCTACCTCTCTCTCTCTCTCACTCGCTCTCTGTGTCTCTCTCTCTCTCTCTCTCTCTCTGTGTCTCTCTCTTTCTCTCTCTGTGTCTCTCTCTCTGTCTCTCTCTCTCTCTCTTCCTTTTTTCTGTCTCTCTCTCTTTCTGTCTTTCTTTCTCTCTTTCTTTCTTTCTGTCTCTCTCTTTCTTTCTTTTTGTCTCTCTCTTTCTCTCTCTCTTTCTTTCTTCATGCATAAAATATGAACTGGAATATTTTTGGTGAGATTCCCCAATCCAGTGAACATATAACAAACAATATTAATGTTAAAAAGACACGTGTATTTGCTTTACTGTCATGAAACTAATGTCAGTAAATCTTGCAAGTGTGCAGTGAACTGGACATGATGATATAACAGCAGCGTTGAGCAGGTCTGTCAGGATAGAAATGCTTCGTGTCATCATATGAACACATTTGAATGGTGTTTCTGATCCGTGAGAACCCTGGGGAAATATGACTAAGACGATATAACCAAACCTCGCTCTACAGAACCTGTTTAACAGAGACAACTTTCTCCCGTCGTTGTGTGACCTTTGAAAGATATTACAGTAGCTGCAGCAAGGAGAACGCCTCAATCACACTTCACAGCAAAATCAAAACTTGGCAGAAAAATAATGTCACTTAGTTTTGCAATATATATATATATGAAATATGTGCATTCAATTCTATAAATAGCATTGCATTTCAGGAATTTGCACTGAACTTTTTTTGCCTGATATTTTTATTAATTGTAAAAATATGGCTAAGTTTTTGCAAATAATGTGAAAAATTTAAAAAATATATATTTAAGATATATATATTACATTTGAGAGAAATACGATTGATTTTTTTTTTTATGAGATTCACCTATAGCGACTATATAATAATTACTTAATATAATTTTATTACAAGAATATACAATATATATCCATGCAGTGAAATTATATGCACTACAATATCAACTGTATCATTTCTTCCTAATATATATGTTACTTATTTTTCATTCAAATAATAAATAAAATAATAAGGTTCTGCAAATAATGCATATATCTATATATATATTTAATCAGGACATGTTTTGTGAGATTCATCTAGAGCTTATATATAATAATTATATTAAGAAAATATAATTTTATTTATTATATTTTTGGTTAATTTTCATAAAAACAATGCTACTAAGTTAAACATTTATTTTAATTTAATTTATGTATAATTCATACTAAAGTTTATCTATATATACAATAAAGACTATAACATGACTGCATGCATTCAACAAATACAGATCCAGTGCAAGCCCCAGAGTCTCGACGCACACGTTCTCACATCGCCTTACCTTCTGTGGTTTGAGCTGCACCTGCGTGACGCTGGAGGGATCCACCACAGGTTTGGGTCTCCGGAGCGTGTCTATGAGGCTTTGCCATTGAGGCGGCAGACCCACGAAACAGCCCTGCATCGGGTCGAAGGACGTGTGCACCCTGTGCTCGAAGTTCCTGGGAGTGGAGATCTCCAGCCTCCTCTTCCTCTTCTTCTTCCTCTGGAACATCCTGCTGGAAACAAGAGTCTGTCCCATCACAACACCACGGCAGAGCCATGCGCTCGCTCTGAGAGAACACCACCGCTGTTAGACTGTAGCCTGAAGAAGAGGCGGAGACAGACGAGCTGTCAATCTGACACCTGAGGACACGCCCCTTTCCTGACGCAGGTCAGAGAGTGTCCTCCTGTGACACGGAGACTAAACCCAGACGAGACTGTAATGCACATTTAGTGAACCATGAGAATCTAACTACTAGAGAGTGGATCAATATCGCTCTGAGAGAACACAACCGCTGTTAGACTGTAGACTGAAGAAGAGGCGGAGACAGACGAGCTGTCAATCTGACACCTGAGGACACGCCCCTTTCCTGACACAGGTCAGAGAGTGTCCTCCTGTGACACGGAGACTAAACCCAGACGAGTCTGTAATGCACATTTAGTGAACCATGAGAAACTAACTACTAGAGAGTGGATCAATATCGCTCTGAGAGAACACCACCGCCTTCAGACTGTAGACTGAAGAAGAGGCGGAGACAGACGAGCTGTCAATCTGACACCTGAGGACACGCCCCTTTCCTGACGCAGGTCAGAGAGTGTCCTCCTGTGACACGGAGACTAAACCCAGACGAGACTGTAATGCACATTTAGTGAACCATGAGAAACTAACTACTAGAGAGTGGATCGATATCGCTGTGGGTCGATGAAAGCGATCATGATTCCCTGTATATTGGATTTGTCAAGCCTGTGGGAAGGAAAAACCCATAAAGAGAGCTTTATAACCCTATAAAGCCACTGTTTCAGATTTGATAAGCCTCAAATGCTGCTGTCGATTGTTGTATCCAGTAAAAGCTCTTTTAGTGTAATTGTAGTCAAACGAACTGGTTTTGATCAGAATAACTGCAGTCGTATCTCCAGATGAACACAGCTTTACTTGATTCTCCATCAATCATGTTTCAGTCTCAAATCTGATCATCAGGATCTTATTTCTTCATCTCTCGATCAGCATCGTGTTATATACAACCTCATCTTAATAACACATATTACTGGAGATATGTTGACCAATAATAGTTAGATTAGACATATTAAGTCAGTATTTGCTGAACTGTTTATTAAGATCCCAATGACTTACATTACAAGTTATTAAAATGTTATCTTAATTTTTGGCCATGTAAATTGTCACAAATAATACACAATAAATAAAATATAAATAAATTAATATATATTATGACTAAATGAAATAAATAATATTAAGTTAATTAAATTTAATTAAAATGTAATTAAAAATAATAATATTATTAATATATATAAATAATATTATAATAATTTTTTATTGAATTTTATTACATTTGTATTTAATTTTGACTTTATAAAATAATTACTTCATAATGTTAAAAATGTGATTGTATAACTGGAATATACAAAATATCTTTGCAGTGAAATGCCTTGCACTAATATCAGCTATCTATATTTTTGCATAATTGTCATATAATGCAAAAAATGAATCTTTAAATTATTTTTCTTTTGATTCTGGATGCTACATCATGTTAAAATAGAATTGTATAGAGTGTAATTATACATTTAAGCAGTGAGTAATATTAATTAACTACATGTAATTACTACATGGTTATGGTTAGGGTTCCTTGCATGTAATTATGCAGAATTAAGTCTTATTATAATAGTAATGTAACACGTGTAACAAGGACATCTGTAAATAAAGTGTTCCCTTCTCTTCTGTTTTGCATCTGCATTCGTTTTTATTTTGTTTATTTTTTCTGAGATTCAACCTAGTAACTATATAAAATTATAATAATGACATAATAATGTTAAAAATTAAATATTATTACTATAATATACAATATATATATATATAGAGAAATGCTTTGTATTATCATAATCTACTATATCATTTTGTTTGATATTTTTCCTTAATTATCATTAAAAAATGTCAATAAGTTCTGCAAACAATGCAAAAATATACATTTATACCTTATTTATTCAATTTAAATATGAGTTAAATATGATCTATAGACTTGTTTTTTAGTTTTTTTATGAGATTCACTCATCTAGTGTTTGCATATAATAATTACATAATGTTAAAAATACAATGTTATCACTAGAACATAGAATATATAAATGCTTAATGTCAAATATATAATTTGTATCTGATATTTCTGTTATTATCATACAAATAAGGTCAAAAAGTTGTGCAAATAATCACAAATATGATATTGTGTGCCATTTCAGGTATTATTTTGTCTTCTGCACGTTATTAAAACAACATGCATATTTCTTTTTGAATAATAATAAGCATCTTGCAGATTCTTGGAAACATATACATGCACTGTGAGCGGAGCATATCCTATAAGAACCTGCGCTTCATAACTTCAGTCATATTGTCCTTGTGGTTTAATGAAGTCTGTTTGTATGATTCAGCAGACGCATCTAACACAACAGTGACCGCATTAATCACCACTAAACGCTTTCAGAAACATACTGTACATGACCTGAAGCTGCTCAAACACAAGCCAGCAGATTTACATACGACGCAGTGCACTTATGAAAGCTGCCGATCAATATCTGCTCACTGGAGAACATTAAATATAACAAGACACACAAACGCATGGAGATCGATTCATTTCATTCTCTTTTTATCTATTATGTTTATGTATAAAGTCTTTTTTCAAAAAGCAAATAATAATTATAAAATATATCCAGCATTTTTGGCACCATCCTCAAATATTAATATTGAAACGCGAAGTGTGTCATTTAATTTGTTTAATAAAAAATAAAAAAATAATAAATAAAAAAAGGGTGCACTGATAAAGAAATTTTACTTTGTTATATAACTTATATCATAGTTTTTTTATGTTATATTTAAATATAAAAAATATTTATATTACACATTCTTAAAAAAATCAAGAATAAAAATGTTATATGTAGAAAATAAAAATGGAGAATGATTTTTGAATGTTTGAAATTTGCCAGAAAGGAATAATTTATTGTTTTAGCTTAAAAAAATAAAATAAAAAAAATAACTGAAATATATTCATAAATCATCAGCATTGATTTACTATAGTTTTTGTTAATATTTTAAATTATATTTGATTTTTTTATATTTTCTGTTTTCATTTTAAATGTAAAGTTTGAATACTTATTTGGTGTGTTTTTATCATTTCATCAGTTTTTTTATAACTGTCTATATAGTTTTTAGTTTAGTTTATTTTTAAAGGAGACATTTTAATTTGGCAACTAGCTAAAATAAAATAAGTTATTAATAAAGTAAGTTATTTACATAAAATAAAATGTTATTTTTTTCAGTTAATGTTATTTAATTTAAAGTAATACATTTTTTTGTATGGTTTTAACTTTAAATAATGATAATAAAATAAAAAGCATTTAATGTAATATAAATATATAATAATTACACGCTAATAATAACCTGGATACATATTTATAAAAATATCAATTTTACGATACACCTGAGATATATATATATATATATGTACCTCCCCTACTCAATCTCTTAATATCAGATTAATCAGACCAATTTTTGTAAATATACAGTTGAGGTCAAAAGTTTACACCCCCTTCAGAATCTGCAAAATGTTAATTTTACCAAAATAAGAGGGATCATACAAAACAATGTCATTGTTTACTCAGTACCGACCTGAATGAGATATTTCACACAGGGTTAGGGTTCAGAAAAATCCTCCAGCTCCCTCAAATTCTGTGGTTTTCCAGCATTTTTGTGTATTTGAACCCTTTCCAACAATGACTGTATGATGTTGAGATCCATCTTTTCACACCGAGGACGACTGAGAAACACAACTATTACAGAAGATTAAAACACTCTCTGATGCTCCAGAAGAAGAAACCATGCATTAAGAGCCGGGCGTGAACACTTTTGAATGTGAAGATCAGGGTAAATGTTACTTATTTGTCTTCTGGAAAACATGTGACTATCTTCTGTATCTTCTGAAGGGCAGTACTAAATGACAAAATATGATATTTAGGCAAAACAAGACAAATGTACACATCTCCATTCTGTTCAAAAGTGTTCACGCCCCGGCTCTTAATGCATGGTTTCTTCTTCTGGAGCATCAGTGAGTGTTTGAATCTTCTGTAATAGTTGTGTTTGAGTCTCTCAGTCGTCCTCGGTGTGAAAAGATGGATCTCAAAATCATACAGTCATCGTTGGAAAGGGTTCAAATACACAAACAAATGCTGGAAAAACCACAGAATTAGTGTGAGCTGAAGGATTCACAGCAGACAGTTGAACTGTTCAGAACAAACAAACATGAACAACTATCACTAAACTAATAAACACAGCTGAGGATCATTCAGACAACAACACAGTGTTAAGAATCAAGGGGGTGAAAACTTTTGAACGGAGTCATTATTATAAATTCAACTATTATTTTCGTTCGTGGACTACATGTAAACTTCTTTTATATGAAATATCTTATTCAGGTCAGCACTAAATAAACAATGATCCCTCTTATTTTGATAAAATAATTAACATTTTGCAGATTCTGAAAGGGGGGTGTAAACTTTTGGCCTCAACAGTATATATATATATATAAACAAGTATTCTTTTTTACATCAATTGAACTAACACGTAAACTTAAAGCCTGTTTCTATTGCATGAGTTCCAGCAGATGCTCTTACCTGTGTATTTGTGTTTGACTTCCCTCAGTTCAGCTCATTCATCTCGTCTCTCAGCAGACCCTGTTCAGCACAGAAACAGTGTATGAGAGAGGGAATGAAACGCAGTCATTGTGCTGTTTGATCAGCGGGTGTGGAGGGAGACAGATGACAGACGACACATGCTGATGATGTGGAGATGGTGAAGAAACTCTTCCTGAAGCACGTCGAGACATGAGAGCGTTCATGACCTACATCTCAACATGCCAGGATGGATCAGATGCCAGCAACAATAGCACTAGTTATAATAGCAAGGCATGTTTATTCATGAAAACCTGACTTTAGGGGTGTGCAGATATTTATGCACCAACTATGTATTAAGCCAAAATGCATGTCAATACAGCACATTAAACAGGTCAGCAACGCCCATTTGTGCCATGTTTACTCAGTGTTATTTACCAAGTCATATCCTTTAGGACAAAGTTGAGAAACTACAGTCTTTTTTATGGCCAGCTATCATCTTACTGACATTCCCAGTGAGTTATGAACACAGTATTTGTTAAAGTTCCTTGAACGTTTAAAACATCCGAGTCTTTTAAAGGAACGTTCCATTTGATCATTTTGCAGACATTGTGGAAACGTTACATTTAAATGATCTCTGAACGTATTAGCAAACAAGTAGTAACATTTAGAGCAACGTACAATTAACATCAGAGAAACGTTCCATAAATGTTTACGTAACAGTTTTATTAGTGCAGTCAAACGATTAATCGCATCCATTATAATCGTTTTTCTTCTCATTATATATGTGTGTGTACTGGGTATGTTTATTATGTATATATAAATACAAACACAAGCATGTATATATTTAAGAAAAAATATGTTATGTTTATATATTAAATATAATTATATGAATATTAATAGAGACAGTAAATACATGTAAATGTTTTCAAAATATATACTGTATGTGTGTGTATTTATATATACATAATAAATATACACTGTACACACACATGTATAATGTAAACAAAAACTTTTATTTTGGATGCAATTAATCGTTTTGCAACACTAGTTTTTATGTAAACATCATTAAACACACATTTTGAACGAAGTTCTATTAAAGTTATTAGAAGAACATTTGTTCAACACTTTGCCAGAATGTTAACCAAAGTTCTGAGGACATATTAAGATTGTATTATTACAGCTTATTCATGATAAGATTATGGGAACGTTACTTTTGAATGTTCTCTAAACATTCTAAAAACACGTAGTAACATTTAAAACAAAGTAAAAAAAAAAACGTTGACAAGCCTCAACTAAAACGTTTGAGAAAAACGTTACATCATTGATGCATAAATATTGTTTTCAAGATAATGTTTATAAAACATTATTAAAGGCCAGATAACAAATGTTCTGTTCACATATGTTCATAACTTTGAGAAAACACTGCCAGAACAATAGCCAAACATACACTGAGAACATAGTAAAGAAAATACAGTACGTGCAAAGTTTGTCAATTATGTATAATTCATACTATAGTTTATCTATATATACAATAAACTATGCATGCATTCAACAAATACATAACACAATTGCATACAGAAAAAGTGTCAGAAGATCCAGTGCAAGCCCCAGAGACTCGACGCACACGTTCTCACATCGCGTTACCTTCTGTGGTTTGAGCTGCACCTGCGTGACGCTGGAGGGATCCACCACAGGTTTGGGTCTCCGGAGCGTGTCTATGAGGCTTTGCCATTGAGGCGGCAGACCCACGAAACAGCCCTGCATCGGGTCGAAGGACGTGTGCACCCTGTGCTCGAAGTTCCTGGGAGTGGAGATCTCCAGCCTCCTCTTCCTCTTCTTCTTCCTCTGGAACATCCTGCTGGAAACAAGAGTCTGTCCCATCACAACACCACAGCAGAGCCATGCGCTCGCTCTGAGAGAATACAACCGCTGTTAGACTGTAGCCTGAAGAAGAGGCGGAGACAGACGAGCTGTCAATCTGACACCCTTTCCTGACGCAGGTCAGAGAGTGTCCTCCTGTGACACAGAGACTAAACCCAGACGAGTCTGTAATGCACATTTAGTGAACCATGACAAACTAACTACTAGAGAGTGGATCAATATCGCTCTGAGAGAACACCACAGCATTCAGACTGTAGACTGAAGAAGAGGCGGAGACAGACGAGGCCAGAGCTGTCAATCTGACACCTGAGGACACGCCCCTTTCCTGACGCAGGTCAGAGAGTGTCCTCCTGTGACACGGAGACTGTAATGCACATTTAGTGAACCATGAGAAACTAACTACTAGAGAGTGGATCAATATCGCTCTGAGAGAACACCACCGCCTTCAGACTGTAGCCTGAAGAAGAGGCGGAGACAGACGAGCTGTCAATCTGACACCTGAGGACACGCCCCTTTCCTGACGCAGGTCAGAGTGTGTCCTCCTGTGACACGGAGACTGTAATGCACATTTAGTGAACCATGAGAAACTAACTACTAGAGAGTGGATCAATATCGCTCTGAGAGAACACCACCGCCTTCAGACTGTAGACTGAAGAAGAGGCGGAGACAAACGAGGCCAGAGCTGTCAATCTGACACCTGAGGACACGCCCCTTTCCTGACACAGGTCAGAGAGTGTCCTCCTGTGACACGGAGACTAAACCCAGACGAGACTGTAATGCACATTTAGTGAACCATGACAAACTAACTACTAGAGAGTGGATCGATATCGCTGTGGGTCGATGAAAGCGATCATGATTCCCTGTATATTGGATTTGTCAAGCCTGTGGGAAGGAAAAACCCATAAAGAGAGCTTTATAACCCTATAAAGCCACTGTTTCAGATTGTATAAGCCTCAAATGCTGCTGTCGATTGTTGTATCCAGTAAAAAGCTCTTTTAGTGTAATTGTAGAAACGCTTCTCGTGTCATATCTGGACTGGTTTTGATCAAGTAAGCGTCCGAATAGGAGGAGGAGGAGGAGCTTCTTCCCCCAGGCCATCAGGCTCCTTAACACAAACTCAGTTTCATAAACATTTACAAGACTCATTTACTAACTGTATAGCATTCACTATTCCCATCATCCGTATTGCTGCTACATACCCGGTCCAACCCGTTTGCACATCCCTGTTCATATTACTATTTATTAAGTCCCAGTATACTGTTTTTGCACATCTTATTTGTTTTGCACTTTTTTATTCTATTGCACATTTTACTCTTTATTTCTCTTTTTTACTTATACTTATATATATGCTCTTGTGTTGTGTTACTTTTATAACACATGCTCCAGAAGGAGAAACCATGCATTAAGGCACAAGCCGGGGCGTGAAAACTTTTGAATTTGAAGGTCAAGGTAAATTTATCTTATTTTGTCTTCTAGGAAACATGTAAGTAGCTTCTGAAGGGCAGTACTAAATGGACAAAATATGATATTTAGGCAAAACAAGAAAAATGTACACATCTCCATTCTGTTCAAAAGTGTTCACGCCCCGGCTCTTAAAGCATGGTTTCTTCTTCTGGAGCATCAGAGAGTGTTTTAATCTTCTGTAATAGTTGTGTTTGAGTCTCTCAGTCGTCCTCGGTGTGAAAAGATGGATCTCAAAATCATACAGTCATCATTGGAAAGGGTTCAAATACACAAAAATGCTGAAAAACCACAGATTTTGAGAGACCTGTAGTATTTTTCTGAAGAACAGCAGACAGTTGAACTGTTCAGGACAAACAAGGGACTCATGAACAACTATCACTAAACTAATAAACACAGCTGTGGATCATTCAGACAACAACACAGTGTTAAGAATCAAGGGGGTGAAAACTTTTGAACGGAGTCATTATTATAAACTCAACTATTATTTTTGTTCGTGGACTACATGTAAACTTCTTTTATATGAAATATCTTATTCAGGTCAGCACTAAATAAACAATGATCCCTCTTATTTTGATAAAATAATTCACATTTTTCAGATTCTGAAAGAGGGGTGTAAACTTTTGGCCTCAACAGTTTATATATAAACAAGTATTCTTTTTTACATCAAATGAACTAACACGTAAACTTAAAGCCTGTTTCTATTGCATGAGTTCCAGCAGATGCTCTTACCTGTGTATTTGTGTTTGACTTCCCTCAGTTCAGCTCATTCATCTCGTCTCTCAGCAGACCCTGTTCAGCACAGAAACAGTGTATGAGAGAGGGAATGAAACGCAGTCATTGTGCTGTTTGATCAGCGGGTGTGGAGGGAGACAGATGACAGACGACACATGCTGATGATGTGGAGATGGTGAAGAAACTCTTCCTGAAGCACGTCGAGACATGAGAGCGTTCATGACCTACATCTCAACATGCCAGGATGGATCAGATGCCAGCAACAATAGCACTAGTTATAATAGCAAGGGCATGTTTATTCATGAAAACCTGACTTTAGGGGTGTGCAGATATTTATGCACCAACTATGTATTAAGCCAAAATGCATGTCAATACAGCACATTAAACAGGTCAGCAACGCCCATTTGTGCCATGTTTACTCAGTGTTATTTACCAAGTCATGTCCTTTAGGACAAAGTTGAGAAACTACAGTCTTGTTTATGGCCAGCTATCATCTTACTGACATTCCCAGTGAGTTATGAAAACAGTATTTGTTAAAGTTCCTTGAACGTTTAAAACATCCAAGTCTTTTAAAGGAACGTTCCATTTGATCATTTTGCAGACATTGTGGAAACGTTACATTTGCATGTTTTCTGAACGTATTAAAACAAGTAGTAACATTTAGAGCAACGTACAATTAACGTCAGAGAAACATTCCATAAATATTTATGTAACAGTTTATTAGTGCAGTCAAACGATTAAACGCATCCATTATAAATGTTTTTCTTCTCATTATATATGTGTGTGTACTGGGTATGTTTATTATGTATATATAAATACAAACACATGCATGTATATATTTAATAAAAAATATGTTATGTTTATATATTAAATATAATTATATGAATATTAATAGAGACAGTAAATACATGTAAATATTTTCAAAATATATACTGAATGTTTGTGTATTTATATATACATAATAAATATACACTGTACACATACATGTATAATGTAAACAAAAACATTTATTTTGGATGCAAGAGAGAGGGGGAGAGAGATTAATTAAAATGTAATTAATTTTTTATAAAAAAATAAATATTAAAACAGCAAATAATTTATATTTTGCTTTTTTTTTATTAACATAATTTACATAAGAAATGCATGGATCCGTTATATTGATGTACAATTGATATTTATTTTACTGTTTACGTTCACGTACAGCAACCGACTGTGTTTACGAGGATACTCTCGGCTCAAGTCTGTTCGGGCGCTTCAGGTGCGCGCGCGGCGAGCACAGAAACGCTCTATCACAGCGTGTGAGAACCGCATTGAGATGTCTTGAGCTTAAAATTACTTTTATGTTTAAACTGACAAGACAAAGCACGTGAGAATTAAAAAAGTTCTTGAGGAAGCAGCACTGGCCTGATCGTTAATATAGTTTTGGGGGGCTGAAACCCTCCTAAAAATGGTTTCGAACCGCCCCCGCTGTTATAGCGTGCGTGATTATACTGAAACATAACAATATAACCAGTTTACCTGATTCACTGTGATGTGTGTCTGAAATAACAACATGCCAATCCGTGGGTGGATTTCTGACACGACTAACCGTAAATCCTCTTACTGATACTCCAGCCGACTCTAACAGCGGGAGTCAGATTGCCCCCTAGTGGATGGATAAAGGTTTGCTAGCTCGTATTCATACATTCTCAAGGGAATGTCTCTAAATTAATTGATTCTCGCGCCCCACTTGACAGGTGTGAAAACCCCTGTCTTAATGTGCATGCATAACTATATCGAAAAACATCTATTTTACGTCAATAGTTTTCACAGCGCTCTTGAAGAAGAAAATCAGCCTGAGCTCTGAATGTAGGCTGCAAATTTTTTTATTTTATTATTATTGGAGTACGTCTTTCTACTGCAAAATTCATGTCGCTGATAGCACACGTACATCTCGGAGACGTCTGTTTACATCTGCAAGACGTATTTTTGGACTGTTTGCTCATCTGCAGTACATCTATAGGACGTTTCCTTTTAGATGTCATATAGACGTATTTAAGATGTTTCTGATTTATAATGCATGTAAAACTGACGTCTGTCAGACGTCTGTACCCAGCTTTCCAGATCCAGAGATCTTTAACAGACATCTTGCAGACGTATGAGTGCTATCTGGGGTGTTACTTGACATTTCTTTGTAATAACTTGTGTGTTTTTCAAGCAATTAGATCAAATGTTTTTCAGTGTATAACGTTCTTAATAACGCAGTCTTCCTGTTGTTGACGCTTGACAAACACTATGACACTGAGATGTAATGTTTCTGGAGACTCAAGCACACAAACACACGCAGATGTGTCACATTCCCTGCAGAAACGGCCTGCCTCCAATTCACAGTCACCAAACTGGTTCAGGGTTTGACCACCAGGGACTGCCTCACTCTGCAACCAATCGGTCACCGTTGTTACCCCTGTGTTGTTGACCGATAACACGTGTAACTGCTGTCTGGGGGGGGGCAGCTGAGCACCTCCTCGCCTCCTTTAGCCCTGTTTTGCAAACGTTAAGGGCTTATGTGCCAAGCTTTATGTTCCTACTTTGCCATTTTTCACAACTTTTAAGCCCATCAGTCACCCAGTCAGAAAGACTGGATATAAAAAAAACTGCATCTTTTGACTTTAGACCAGTGGTTCTCAAACTTTTTACACCAAGTACCACCTCAGAAAATATTTGGCTTTCCAAGTACCACCATTATGACCAACATTAAAATGCAGTATAAATGGCTGCCCACTGCTCCGGGTGTGTGTTCACGGTGTGTGTGTGTGTGTGTGTGTGTGTGTGTGTGTGTGTGTGTGTGTGTTCACGGTGTGTGTGTGTGTGTGTGTGTTCACGGTGTGTATGTGTGTGTGTGTGTGTTCAAGGTGTGTGTGTGTGTGTGTGTTCAAGGTGTGTGTGTGTGTGTGTGTGTGTGTGTTCACGGTGTGTGTGTGTTCACGGTGTGTGTGTGTGTGTGTGTGTGTGTGTGTTCACGGTGTGTGTGTGTGTTCACTGCTGTGTGTGTGTGCACTTTGGATGGGTTAAATGCAGAGCACAAATTCCGAGTATGTCACGTCACTTTCACTTTCAGTAGCACTATACACAGTAAAAAAAAAAAAAAAAGTTAAGTTTTAATCCTTATAAGGATATTTATTATTCCTCTTAAAATATAGTAAATACACAGTTTGAACATGAACACTGCACCGTGCTTACTTCCACGTAAATAAAAAACGTAATTATTAAATTAAAATATATTGTACCTAAAAGTGAAATAAAAACTGTACTGTACTTAAATGTTAAAAAACTGTACTTAAATAAAGATTAAATGAAAATGTATCATATTTAACATTTAAGTACAGTAACTTTAAAGTATTTAACTTTAAGTAGCTACAATACATTTTCATTTAATCTTTAAGCACAGTACAGTTTTTATTTCACTTTTAAATAAAAAAGTACTTGATAAAAACACAGGCTGTATATGTAGCTGCAAGTAACACAATCAGGCCACGTGTCCACCAAAGCAGCTGAAAACACCCAGGTGTGAGCGCTCGAGTTCGAGACGCTGCGGTTGCTATGATACGGAATATCCGCTGAAGTAATATGGCAGACGCATCGCGAATGAAATGTTTCTCCAACCATTATTTTTCATAAGAATATTATTGTACTCCGGCAATTCCATCTGGTAAAGACATAAATACTCAGAGACAAGCAATATTAACTTCTCCATTGCGGTTCAGTCGTAGTACACGCAGGGTGTGACGGTATTAGTCCCGCCCCTCCTCCACTGTGATTGGTTAGCTGACTTCTCGGTGCCAAGAAAAAAACGCCCGAGTGCTCAGCATGAAAAAGACGCTCCCATTTAAAACAATTTAAAAAAAAAAACGCTTTGGTGGACACGCGGCCTGATTTATATTTAAGTGTGGTAGCTCACGTACCACACTTTGAGAACCACTGGTTTAGACGCTGCCGCACATTGACCATTTGGCTCTCAATGCTATCCTCACCCTTTCTGCATCTTGGGAAACCCATGTGTCAGCGTGTTGAGAAAGTTATGGAATTTAAAAAATGTCACCAATATGAATGCCCAAAGCAACGAAGCTCACAATTATGTGGCTGCTTCTAATGGGTTTGTCTCATTCACTGTTTTGTGACTTCTGACACAACCCATCGGTCGGCCTAGCTGTTAGTGTATGCTGTTAGTGTGTGCTGTTGGTGCGTGCTGTTGGTGCGTGCTGTTGGTGCGTGCTGTTGGTGCGTGCTGTTGGTGCGTGCTGTTGGTGCGTGCTGTTGGTGCGTGCTGTTGGTGCGTGCTGTTGGTGCGTGCTGTTGGTGCGTGCTGTTGGTGCATGCTGTTGGTGCATGCTGTTGGTGCATGCTGTTGGTGTATGCTGTTGGTGCATGCTGTTGGTGCAAGCTGTTGGTGCAAGCTGTTGGTGCATGCTGTTGGTGCATGCTGTTGGTGTATGCTGTTGGTGCATGCTGTTGGTGTATGCTGTTGGTGTATGCTGTTGGTGTATGCTGTTGGTGCATGCTGTTGGTGCATGCTGTTGGTGTATGCTGTTGGTGCATGCTGTTGGTGCAAGCTGTTGGTGCAAGCTGTTGGTGCAAGCTGTTGGTGCAAGCTGTTGGTGTGTGCTGTTGGTGCGTGCTGTTGGTGCGTGCTGTTGGTGCGTGCTGTTGGTGCGTGCTGTTGGTGCGTGCTGTTGGTGCGTGCTGTTGGTGCGTGCTGTTGGTGCATGCTGTTGGTGCATGCTGTTGGTGCATGCTGTTGGTGCATGCTGTTGGTGCAAGCTGTTGGTGTGTGCTGTTAGTGTATGCTGTTGGTGTATGCTGTTAGTGTATGCTGTTGGTGTATGCTGTTAGTGTATGCTGTTGGTGTATGCTGTTGGTGTATGCTGTTGGTGTACGCTGTTAGTGTATGCTGTTGGTGCGTGCTGTTAGTGTATGCTGTTGGTGTATGCTGTTGGTGTATGCTGTTGGTGTATGCTGTTAGTGTATGCTGGTGATATATGTATGGAATTCCAAAAATTGCACTAATATGAACGCCTGAAGCATTAAAGCGCATAAATGTACGGAATGCCTCACTCTGCAACCAATCTGTTCCATCCAAACAACACGAAACCAAGAAGGATGATTCTTTTCTATTAAACCAGAAAATATTGATGCAACACTGGGACTATGAGGATTTCTGTGACATTCTTGGGATTGTATTTCTTATCATTTCCATTAAATGCACATGATATCTTGCAATATGAAAAAATAAAAATAAAAAATAAGATGCTGTTTTAAAATATGTGTTATATTAATATCATTTAGGGATTATTGTAGTTTTTATTCATATATTTTAATGCATTTTATTTTTACATTTTCTGTTTTAATTTTAGGTAAAATTTTAATAATACATTTTGTGTGATTTTTTCCATTTTAATACTTAAAAAAACGTTTTTTTTATTATGTTTTAATATTTTTCTTTATTTTAGGGCATCAAGTTAAACTAAATAAAAATTAGAATTAATAAAAAAAATATTTGTATATTTTATTAACTATAATAAACTTGTTTCCCGTCACTTGACTAGTTGAATTTGCAACATTCGCAAACTCTTTCAGGCATAATATTCATAAATTAAGCTAATTTTGAGAAATAAAAATATAAATAGAAAAATAAAAAGTGAAAAATTAATCGATTTTAAAATGCAATTGCAGAATATAAAGTCACACATATCTAGAATGACCAGAAACCGTCTTGACATGAGATGCTTGTACATGAATCACATCTAATATAAGTAGTTCTACAGATAAAGAAAGCTTTAGAAATCACCTGAAATGTTTCTCCTCTTCATCCAGCCCAAGCTCATGCAAAATCCATGTCCAGGAATGCCACGCTCTGTTTCGACAAGCAGAAGATCAGCCTCAACACAACTCCTACATTTCCATGCATTGGTTTTGTGCAGCGTGATCAAGACACGAACATCTGAACCCAAGAGAAAACCAATATCTCCTCTCCAGCATGTCCATGCTCTTTCAGAACATGCTCTTTTACAAGCACTTACAGTTCAACTTTACATATTAATCTCATTAAAACATCCGGATCACCTCAGATTATACGAGAAAGAGAAGCCTATAGGAGCATTATCACACGTTTCATGAGTGTAAATAACATTTTCATTCATTTGGAGTTTAATGTCCATTATTCTCAATTACTTTCATCATTACTGCAATTCATTTATTATAGGTTTTATTAATGTGAATTTTTTTGTGAATTTCTGTACTTTCTAGTTATAGTCATTTTGTTGTTGTAGTTATTTTTATCATTTACATTTTTTTATGTCTATATTATTTTATGTTATATTAGTACATAAAGTTAAATTTACTTAAAGATTTAGTCATTTTGTTATGTTTTTATAACTTTTTAAAATATATTTGAATCATTTTTATTTCCGTTTTAGCTATTTTTTAGTACTTTAGTTACATTTTGTTAATGTTTTAGTAATTTTGTTGCGCTATCTTCATTATATTACAGTTTTTTTTATGTCTATATTATTTTATGTCAGTTTCTGTTTTAGTTATTTTGCCCAGGTTTATTAAAATGAACTAAAATTAAAACTAAAACCATAAAAAAAAATCATCAAAGTTACTTGAAATAAACTAAACGTTAACTGAAATGAAGTAAAAATAAAAATGTCTAATTTTATTTTAATTTATACTACAGTAATTACACATAAAACTGAAATAATAAAAAATTAAGAGATTACAAAACTGTAATATAATGAAGATAGCGCAACAAAATTACTAAAACATTAACAAAATGTAACTAAAATACAAAAAATAGCTAAAACGGAAATAAAAATGATTCAAATATATTTTAAAAAGTTATAAAAACATAACAAAATGACTAAATCTTTAAGTAAATTTAACTTTATGTAGCTAATATAACATAAAATAATATAGACATAAAAAAAATTAAAATGATAAAAATAACTACAACAATAAAATGACTATAACTAGAAAGTACACAAATTCAAAATATTAATAAAACCTAAAATGGTATATCAATGACACTAAAATAGCCCTGAATAAACGCAGCTAAAACACTGTGTTCTCCATTGCAGTATTATGAATTATGAGTTTAATGGTCATGAAAAAACCTTGAGGGTCTTAGACATGTCTCGTGTTCTTTAAATCATGAAGTGAATCGAGTTAGTTTGGGTGTAATATGACCCGGACGAGTTGCATGTCTGACCCTCGCAGCAGAACAAGAGAAACCGAAGCACTTTTGTGGCAGATAGCGGCTGTATGACAGCATTAGACGCTCGGGTCCCGGAGAACCGGAACGACGAGGACAAAGCTGCTCACCTCGGTCTACAACCACATGTTCTTCAAGAGCTCGACCTCCTCGATCCTTCACCTGTCCTAACCTTACATCACCAAAACAAAGACCAGCACCAACCAGAACCAGCAGCTTCACTTAGACTAGAGAGAGAGAAAACCAAGACAGAAAGAGAGGATTTCAGTCCTACCTGAGGATCGCAGCAGCGCTCGTGAAGGACTCATACACACACACACACACACACACACACACACACACATCACACACACACACACACACACCTCTCACACACACACACACACACCTCTCTCTCACTCACTCACACACTCACACACACACACACACACACACACACACACACCTCTCTCACACACACACACACACACACACACCTCTCTCACACTCACACACACACACTCTCTCTACACACACACACACACACACACACACACACACACACTCACACACACACACCTCTCTCACACACACACACACACACACTCACACACACACACACACAGTCTCAGCACACACAACACTCTAAACACCACACACACACACACACACACACACACACACAACTCTCACACACACACCTGCTCTCTACAATGTTCTGAACATCATCCACACTATTCACACACAAACAGACCTTTTTCTCACAACACAAGTTAGTCTACACACATTAAACCAGATCTCTTCACACACACACTACACACAACTAAGCTCTTCTCAGTCAAATGGTCTGACTTTTATACCAATTTTTGTCAAATTATTCCTTTACACATATCACACCAATCATTTTGGACACTGTTACACACACACACGATTTAGCACACGCACCTCATTTTGAGAAACCTAGTATCTTTGCACACATATCTTAACAACTAACAGCTCATGTATCTCACCACCAATCCAAAATTACCTGCTTTCTAGCACAAATTTGAGTTGTGGACCTTGTTGATCGCACACTGATCACTCACATACGACTTTAGTTTTGTGAAGGATGAACAAGGTTTAGTCATAAACATTTATAATAAACTCAAAGATTCTTTAAGATACTTTACTGAATATAATGCTTCCGGTACAAATATGTCCGCCTTTTAAAAATTACGTGTAAATCTCTTGTTATGCAACATTATCACCAAATCTTGGATTCTGTCTTTTTGAAAAATGAAAATGATATAACATGAACTTGGTATAAAAACTTCCTCCAAATATTTTTTGTTAATGTTTGTACTTTTTTTGGGATGTTTCCCCCGCCTTGTTACATTTGTGGTGTTCCGCCTCCAAAAAATAGTTTGTAAATCTGGTTATGTAATATTGTTCCCATATTTTGGATTCAATCTTTGTGTGAACTTGTTTTCTTTGATTTAGCACGGATATTGTTTAATCATAGGCCTCATTGAGTCGATGCACTTCAGCTGAAAAAGCTCTATTTCTGACAATATTCACTCAAAAACTGATATAAATGAGACATATGATCACCAGTGCTGAATAATGACCGGTCTTTGTAAATGCTTGTAAATGTATTATTATGACTACATGTTCTAATCAGTCGTTTTGACAAATGCAAATGCTAGTTAATGTTTTTTTTTAATTGGACAAAATTGTACTGACTTTGCTCACACATAAAACAACGTCCAGCCAAAGAAAAAATATCATTTTTGCATTTTTAAAATAAACTGCGACTCAACTCAAACCTGGTCTAAAGTCAGTGTCGGGGAAAGTTACTTTTAAAAGTAATCGTTACAATATTGCGTTACTCCCTAAAAAAGTAACTAATTACGTTACTTGGTTACTTTTTAGGGAAAGTAATGCGTTACGTTACTTTCGCGTTACTTTTTAAATATGAGCAGGGCTTGATTGTTTGTTTTTAATACAATAAGTTATATTTATAGCAAATATAAAAGCTTTCACACCAAAAAGTGTCCTGAATAAACCTCAGACTGAAGGACGAGTAAATCACGTCTGTACAGAAGAACACAGGAGAAGATCAACACTCTTCAGCAATAAAACACAATGATAGTTTATCTAAAGTCATGTTTATTATTATTATGATTGAACTGATCATCAAAGATCAGCAAACACATCGGTTAATAAAATGAGATTAGATATATTTGTGTTGTTTAACATATTTAATTATTGCAGGTTTGTGTCATATTCTGAGTTTGTATTTCACTGTTTTAATTCATTTTGATGAATACTGAATCTGTTTTTTGTGAGTGTGATGAATTAATACACATTCATATTTAGTCTACTACAGTAAGATCATGTTCACACGGCGCACTATGTACATCACAGACCGCGAGAGCTGATGGTATCATATGCTTTTTAATGGCTCTCGCGGCGCCGCTTCAGGTCGAACACACCTGACTGTGTGCTGTGAGGAGGCGCGTGATCAATCACATGGCATTTACGGCTCAGGTAATACAAACACTACAGGAATGTATGGTAGTGTGCTATTCTGAATATATTCTTAAATCACACAAGGCACTTACCCCACAGGTGTCCAGGTGTGTTACTCTGCTCAACAACGAACGAATCGCTCCTCGTCTATCTTTCCTGCACTGTGAAGTCATTTAACTAGCAAACGAGCGGTGAACTCCTCCCTGTGCAGGTCAAACATTAACACACAGAGTACAGTAGAGTACAGTACAGAGCCCGAGTCATCGGTGCGGTTCATCACAGCGGACGCGTTCTGCTGCAGGACATTGCTTCGGTGCGGTGCTGTTTAAGATCATGTCTGAGATGATCCTATAATCTTTTAAGCATTTATAAAATGAGTAACACTTTACAGCAAGGATGCATTTGTTAACTGCATTAGCTTTTATTAATCAGAGTAAATTTAGACATTTACTAATGCATTAAGCTGAACCTGAATATAGACATAATGAACAGTTGTATTTTATTAACTAATGGTAACTTACACGATTTTTAGATTTAACTAATGTTAACTAACAAGCTCTTATTATAAAGTGCAATCAAAAAATGCAATCATGAAAAGAGTTTGAATGAACTAAATACAGTAATTACTGCTTTAAACGTGATTCATGCAATTAACTGTTAAATAGCAAAATGTGTGTCAATGATTTAAATAATTATTAATGCTTTGATTTTCAGGTTTCCAAAGCAACATGAATTAAATTTAAAGCAGTCAAATAATTTGGACACACAATATGCCCCCCCCCCCCAACAAAAAAACCCCACTAAAGTGGAAGATAATTTTTTTAATAACATTTTACAAATTATTTTTTATTACTATTTATATTTGCATTATTTTTTTAATAATATTTGACTATTTCCTAAGTAGAATGACATTTATTTTAAAGTATGTTTAATATTTTAAGCAGCACTTTGATCAAAAGCAGTTGTTATTATATTTTGTCATACACTGTTTATTCATTACATGCCACAACCTCTCAAGTTATTAATAAACACGATCTACTCAACGATTGCTGGGATTAAATAGAGATTTTCTATTATTAATAAAAATCAAAAACACCCAAGATTATGTTGGAAAAAATTGTTTATTAAATGTGTATAAAAAGCAATATATAACATCAATTGTATAGCCACAAAATGAATATGCACTGCTATTATTTTACAAGAAATGAGTTCATAAGCTGTTGGTCACGTTCCTGATGAGCTCAGACAAAACCAGCTCGGAAGACTTCTGTTCTGGATTCAAGATCACGCGGAAAAAGCCTTTCCATAAAGACTCGACGGGAACGCTGACAAAACAAAACCAGACGAGCGCGTCTCATTCATCTGAGCAAATATTACACCTGCATACCAAAATCTCTCATTTCACCCCAAAAACACCTGGATTTAGAGATAATACCACTAATAAACAATAATAATACTGATGCACAACCTACATTTATAATATCTACTATTGTCTACTATTAAAAAAACATTTGATATAAAAAAAAATAGGATTATTTTGAATGACAAAATCAAACACATTTGTCCCAAAATCCACATTATTAATATTACATATATTTTCCATAAGCTAAAGACAGGAACAAATAATATAAAAGGTGCACATTAGGGATGTGACAGCATGAAAACATCATATCACGATTATAGCGACGGTTATCAGTATTATCACGGTATTGTTCAAATGTGCCGGAGATGCTCAAAAAGTACCGACACATAAATCACTTCAAGATTTATATTTGAAAATCAACAAATAAAAGGACTTTGTTTGCATAATCACTAAAACAATAACATTACCAACGATGTCCGGGTTTAAATGACAAGCTGACTGACAACAGATTAATAGCATGCTCAAATATTAATGTTCAAATAAAGCTTAGAAAAAGATGAATAAAAAGGTAAACCTCACATTTCAGCCTTTAAATAAAGAAAAGGGTTGTCAAAATGATAATTGATTAATAAATGATTTTATGTATTTTATCTGCTTCATAAATTATTTTAGATAACTTGTCTGAATTGTTTAAATGTGTAGGAATCCACATAAGCTTGTTTTTCATCAACCAGGTCAAAATCTACAGCAGGGCATGCAAATTCATTCACATTTATGCATTTAATACAATAATAATAATATCGTGCATGCCTAGTGCACATGTTATGCATTTAGCAGACGCTTTTATCCAAAGCCACTTACAGTGAATTCAGGCTATACATTTTTTGTATGAATTTTGACAAATTCAGTCTGTTTTTGTCCAGACAGAAATGAGTCTCTGTAACGCCACTCTCTGACAGCAGGTGGCGCTTTATTACAGCGGTTAGTATTGTGATTAAGAACACTACTTTAGGGATCACATGGAGCGAAGATGAAAACAAAACGCCATCGAAGACAGTCAGAACCTTCAGAGGTACACATAATTCATTCATTCATAATATATTCATGTGTATAATTCCCTCAGCACTCGTTTAACACCTCCCAGTTTCCCGCTCTATTTCCACTCAAAACTAAACGACTCTGCTGCGGTGCGCACGCGACACTGTTACTGAACACTGTGCTTTATACTGGACAGTATTTATTTATCATGAGATGTCAGGAATTTGATCATGATTTATCGTCAAACCGGTACTCGTTACATCCCTAGTGCACATATATATTTTAGTTTTTTTTACAATGATGAAAGTTCACAAATTAATGCGCTTTATTCTCATGAAAATATTACTTGTCAAACATTTGAAAAACGTATAATTCTCTGTATGTTTTCTTGATTTGGGTGTAAAACATGGCTTTGAGATGCGGGCGGTACCTGTGCTGAGATCCAGATCCGTCCTCCAGACTCCAGGAACAGTTCTCCTGCTTCACTTTCATCGGCCGATTAAACAGCAGCATGTGCACGACTTCTGCAACGCCGATCAGATCGACCTGTCGCAAGAGCGCCGATAAAACATCATTTGATCATTCACTACTGCATTTTAAATTCCCCATGAGGCAGCGTTTACAGTGAACCGAATAATCAGCATGAAATAACGCTGAGCCCGCAGCAGACTGAAGACAAAAATAAACCATTAAAAATGAAAATAGCTCAAAATAAAATGAAAGCAAAACAAAAATAAAGATGAACAAAAAAATGAAACCACATATAAATGCGTAAAAAAAAAAAAAAACACACAATGCATAAAAATCATTTAAATGTATCCAAATAATAATAAATGCAAAATATTAATATTTAAGTGTAATAAAATATAATATATAAAATGATGTACATACAATTTTATATAAAATTAAAATATTTAAAAAGTAAAACTAATAAATAAAAAAAGTATAAATACAATATGAATAGACAAATTCATAATATTTATAAATAAAAATTATATACATAAAGTTGGTAACACTTTACAATACAGTTAATTGGTTAACTACTTTATCATTATTTATAATAATAAAATAAAAATGTAAAATGAATGAATAAATAAGTATGGGAAGGAAGGAGGGGTGAATGCACCTGATAAGGTGAGGCCGAAGGCGACAGGAGACCCTGCTGAATGTATTTCTGAGCAGAAGGAAGAGCTTGTGCTGTTGTGACGTCCGTCTGGAGCTGCAGATCCACGGAGTTTGAGAAATCTAGTGCCGTGATGCCGCTGCGGACACAAACACAGGAAGACCAGGTTAGAAACAAGCATCATGGCCTCCATCACATTCCTGCGTGTGCATGTGTTTTATTCATGTACCTCAGGTAAAAATACAGCGATTCTGGCTTCAGGCCTCCATGAACCACTCGACAGGAATGAAACTGTTTCACCAACTCCAGCAACAGAAGGACTAACAGAGAAACATCGTCTCCAGCCCCGGGCTCGGCGAGACGATCCTACACGCGGAGAGATGAAGACACATGAGGACGCATGCATGTGGAGGTTCAGGAGGAATGAGAACGAGCCGAACCTGGACGGTTTCTCCACGAGGGATCCTCCAGAGAGTCATGCAGCCGTTCTCAAACACATAACAGCTGATCTGGACCTCAGCGTCCGGTTCCTCACGAGACCGCCGAGATCTGAGCTGTGAGCTGATGAAGAAATCCCACGGCACTCCGGACCGGTCCACCTGTTACAGCAAATACAGGCTCAAGAGTGAGTGAATAAAGACACAAATAAACATGAAGAGGAAGAGTGAAATATGAAAGAAAACAATAAACATAGAATAAAAATACAGGAAAACATAAATGAAGAGTAAGAGTGAAATATGAAAGTAAACGATAAACAGAATAAAATACAGGAAAACAAATGAAGAGTAAGAGTGAAATATGAAAGAAAACAATAACCATAGAATAAAAATACAGGAAAACATAAATGAAGAGTAAGAGTGAAATATGAAAGAAAACAATAAACATAGAATAAAAATACAGGAAAACATAAATGAAGAGTAAGAGTGAAATATGAAAGTAAACAATAAACATAGAATAACAATACAGGAAAACAAATGAAGAGTAAGAGTGAAATATGAAAGTAAACAATAAACATAGAATAAAAATACAGGAAAACATAAATGAAGAGTAAGAGTGAAATATGAAAGTAAACAATAAACATAGAATAAAAATACAGGAAAACATAAATGAAGAGTAAGAGTGAAATATGAAAGTAAACAATAAACATAGAATAAAAATACAGGAAAACATAAATGAAGAGTAAGAATGAAATATGAAAGTAAACAATAAACATAGAATAAAAATACAGGAAAACATAAATGAAGAGTAAGAATGAAATATGAAAGTAAACCATACATATAGAATAAAAATACAGGAAAACATAAATGAAGAGTAAGAGTGAAATATGAAAGTAAACAATAAACATAGAATAAAAATACAGGAAAACATAAATGAAGAGTAAGAGTGAAATATGAAAGTAAACAATAAACATAGAATAAAAATACAGGAAAACATAAATGAAGAGTAAGAGTGAAATATGAAAGTAAACAATAAACATAGAATAAAAATACAGGAAAACATAAATGAAGAGTAAGAGTGAAATATGAAAGTAAACGATAAACAGAATAAAATACAGGAAAACAAATGAAGAGTAAGAGTGAAATATGAAAGAAAACAATAAACATAGAATAAAAATACAGGAAAACATAAATGAAGAGTAAGAGTGAAATATGAAAGAAAACAATAAACATAGAATAAAAATACAGGAAAACATAAATGAAGAGTAAGAGTGAAATATGAAAGAAAACAATAAACATAGAATAAAAATACAGGAAAACATAAATGAAGAGTAAGAGTGAAATATGAAAGTAAACAATAAACATAGAATAACAATACAGGAAAACAAATGAAGAGTAAGAGTGAAATATGAAAGTAAACAATAAACATAGAATAAAAATACAGGAAAACATAAATGAAGAGTAAGAGTGAAATATGAAAGTAAACAATAAACATAGAATAAAAATACAGGAAAACATAAATGAAGAGTAAGAATGAAATATGAAAGTAAACAATAAACATAGAATAAAAATACAGGAAAACATAAATGAAGAGTAAGAATGAAATATGAAAGTAAACCATACATATAGAATAAAAATACAGGAAAACATAAATGAAGAGTAAGAGTGAAATATGAAAGTAAACAATAAACATAGAATAAAAATACAGGAAAACATAAATGAAGAGTAAGAGTGAAATATGAAAGTAAACAATAAACATAGAATAAAAATACAGGAAAACATAAATGAAGAGTAAGAGTGAAATATGAAAGTAAACAATAAACATAGAATAAAAATACAGGAAAACATAAATGAAGAGTAAGAGTGAAATATGAAAGTAAACAATAAACTTAGAATAAAAATACAGGAAAACATAAATGAAGAGTAAGAGTGAAATATGAAAGTAAACAATAAACTTAGAATAAAAATACAAGAAACCATAAATGAAGAGTAAGAGTGAAATATGAAAGTAAACAATAAACATAGAATAAAAATACAGGAAAACATAAATGAAGAGTAAGAGTGAAATATGAAAGTAAACCATAAATATAGAATAAAAATACAGGAAAACATAAATGAAGAGGAAAGGTGCGTTCGCACCAGACGCGAATGAAGCAAATAAACCGCGCTATTTGCGCGTAGTTGGACGCTTGAACATTTTGAGTTTACTCGCTTCATTCACGCGTGAAATTCGCTACACAACAGACGTGAATTCGCGTCATGGGAGAGGCTTCTGCTGCAGCTCCAGTCTCGTTGCAAAAATTATTCCTGTTTTTGTAAAAGTACGAAGGAGTATCGTACAGCTCCGGGTACCCACATACAACCACAATTACTTTGTCCTCCATTGTTGTTTTGGATTTTCTGCCTCCGCTCGTAATCACGTCACTGCTAGAGCAAGCTCCTGATTGGTTAACGCGGCGCGAATATCCGCCAAAGTTCAGATTTTTCAACTCACGCTATTCACGAATTATCATTCGTCAAACGCCCCAAACGCTCAATTCGCGCTGCGTATTTAGCGCCGCCTCATTCGCGCCGCAGGATTGTCTATCGCATCTTTGCATTGACTTAACATGTAAATCATTCACGCGTAGCGCTTCATTCGCGTTTTCATTTTGCGTGTAATTCGCAAAATTACAGCTATATATATATATATATATATATATATATATACAGTAAATATGATACATCATAAAATATAATAAAAATTACAAAGTACATAATTCCTAAAACACACTAAAATGAAAACCGAAAATATATTTTAAAATAATTCAAAATATTAATAAATATTATGAAAGTGTATAAATAATACTGGTAAATATATAATACAAAATAAATAAGTGTAAATATACAGGTAAATAATTGTGCACATCTCATTTGCCATCATAATGCTGTAGTTTGAATACACGGCGAGCATTGAGCACTATCTAGGGCCCTAAAACAGATACTTCAGATGTGTCACCTTCACAAAGACAGCAGCGGTGCCGGAGTAGTACAGGGCGAAGTCCTTCAGCGTCTCCACCTTACTGCAGTAAACCAACACCTCTCCACCTGGAAGTGTGCAGAGTACACTATTAAACATGACTCATGTTCCAGTAAAAACATGACTGTGATGAGGAGGAGTTTCCCAGATACCGAGATGCAGGTTCTCCTTCCCGCTGGTGTCCGGCAGACGCCCGGTTTTCTGCTGGAAGTTTGAGAATAACGTCATGTCTGACTGATGAAACAACCGGGATCTGACGCTTAAACCACAGACGTCCTCCGATTCGGTGACTGCTGACACACAAACACACACACACACACACACACACACACACACACACACACACACAGAGAATCACACACCCACGACACCCACACGACACCCACACACACACACACACACACACACACACACAGAGAGAGAGAGAGAGAATCACACAGACACACACACACAGAGAGAGAGAGAGAATCACACACACACACACACACACACACAGAGAGAGAGAGAGAATCACACACACACACACACACACACAGAGAGAGAGAGAGAGAGAGAATCACACAGACACACACACACACAGAGAGAGAGAGAGAGAGAATCACACAGACACACACACACAGAGAGAGAGAGAGAGAGAGAGAATCACACACACACACACACACACACACACGACACACACGACACCCACACAGAGAGAGAGAAAATCACACACACACACACACACACACACACACACACACACACGACACCCACACACACTTTTTAAGATATGCATTGCAATTTAAAGCTACAGACACAAAATGGATAAAGTGCAATAAAACAAACAGCTAAAAGTCTATTTTGCATGTCTTTCCACTCGTCTAAAGACAATATATAAAAACCTAAATAGCCTACAATATCAAAACTGACCAGTGCATAAAAAAAAACAATGCAACACATCAAAAAGTCAGAGAACAGCGCCATCTAGTGGCCACAAACACTACAGGTGAGGTCAGGAACGGGAGAAAACCAGCCGGCAGATCTGATTCGGCTGCAGCTGAGAGAGAGACTGAGTGAATGAACTGTAAAGCGTGAGCTTTATTCCCACCTTCCTCCGGTGTCTCCGCGGCTCGGCTGATCTCAGGCTTCTTTAAGCGCTCCGTGGAGTTGAGGGGAAAGGTAGCGAAGGAAGCACCACCCCACTCCTGACTGATCTCTAGGATAGGACTAGGACCATAAAACACAGACAAACTAAATTACAAGAGAGAAATTAAATCATTGTGAATGGTGCTTTAAAGTTAACATAAATGAAACGTTAACGTTAGTGGCAGATCATGGCACTACAACACTAAAATCATGGGTTTGATGCACATGGAACTCGTGAAGTGATACAAATGTATACTCTGAATGCAATGCAAGTATTGCTGCACGATATACCGGCTTTACTGACAAGATGCGCATTAAATATTGCATGCGATATATCATGCAGCCCTAAATGCAAGCCTATAAAAGACATACGCATCTGCATATTAATGCACAAATGTAAAATAGCACCTTCTTAGCTTTATTCACGTCTAAATTTATACTGCCATTTAAATTAAAATAATAATTGTATTAAAGGAAATATAATATTAACTCGAGTGTGCAATAATCCAGTCCATTCCCATGAGCTTCTGTTGAAATTAGTTACATAATAGACAATAAATGCAGTTTCATACTATATTCGGTAAATATTACAAAACCTGTAAAAAACATGTTAAGGATAATATTTGTTAATGTTACAGTTGAATGTTAATATTTCACCACAAAGTAAATAAATAAAATAAATACATAAAATTCAATTTTAAAAAAGAAATAGAAAATAAGGCTTAATTTAAGTTTTTGCATTTAAACAAAGCAAGATGCAACGATTTGGAAATAAAAATAAAAATGAACTTTTTATTTTTTTACTCATGCGCAAGCTGCTGAAAAAGACATGCAACAATCAATGTCTTCTGTCTAGTGCATATCTACATGGACAGACTATGGAAAAGCAATGCAGAACATGTTATGTTATTATAATTTTTACGCCAATTATGAAAACTTTAAGACAAAAATGTATTAAGAGTCACTTTGGATGAAAGCATCTTCTAAATGCATAAATGTAAGTAACTGTAATAATAATAATAATATTTAATTAAATCTCTAGTCCACATAATCCACTCCGTTCTCGAATGCAGTTTCACACTATATTGGGGAAAATATCAAATATCACAAAACCTGTTAAAAACTTGTATTATTCAAAGAGCATGTTATTATTTTAAAACTCAAAAATTATGTATTTAGATTGTTACAATGTATATATATACATACATATATTTACAGTATATATATATATATATATATATAGTGCTGTCAAACGATTAATCGCTTCCAAAATAAAAGTTTGTGTTTACATAATAAATGTGTGTGTGCTGTGTATATATAAATACAAACACATATGTATACATTTATGAAAAATATGTCAAGCTTATATTTATATATCATTTAAAATATAGGAATGTAAATATTTCCCAAATATATGCTTTATGTGAGTGTATGTATATATAATAAATATACACAGTATACACACATATATTATGTAAACAAAAACTTTTATTTTGAATGCGATTAATCGTTTGACAGCACTAATATATACATCAAAAACTAAAAGTAATAAAAAATACATAAGCAACTAATAAAGTTAAATTTGTTCTGTTTTGGCATTTCAAATAAGTGTAATAACATGACATTTTAATGCCGATTAAGAACATTTCCAGGCAGTTTAACGACAGTAAATGAAGCCGAGTCAGACCGAAGTACCTGAGCTTGTTCTCCTCAGCGGTCGTGACAGAGCTCGGTGCTTTAGTGGATTCTGGGGCCGTTCGGCTCAGATTCTCCGTCAGTCCGGATCCAGACTGTCTTGGTCTCTCGACGCCAGCAGACGGAGTGGAGGCGAGCTGAGCGGCGCGGGCGAATTCACACGTGTCGTCTGGACTCCGGCACAGAGTCTTGTTCCAGTGGCCGTAGATGATGGCTTCCTCAGAGCGAGAGACGGACGCATCCTGATAACAAACACACACATGATTATCAGAAAACCTGGGACATTCATCACATTCTGAATGAGCTCTGATCTCACTTTGTCAGGGACCACCTCTGCTTTAGGCTTCGGCCCTTTCAGACTCGAGGAGGGCAGCTTCAGAGAATTACGGTTCACTGACGACGATCTGAAAGAGCAAACGAGAAATTACACACAGCCAGTATTAAAGACAGAAAGAAAGAACAGAAAGAAAGACAGAAAGAAAGAACAGAAAGAAAGAAAGAACAGAAGGGGAAAGAAATAAAGAACAGAAGAAAGGGGAAAGAAAGTAAGAAAGAAAGAAAGATAGATAGATAGATAGAGAAAGAACAGAAGAAAGGGGGAAAGAAAGAAAGAAAAAACAGAAGGGGAAAGAAAGAAATAAAGAACAGAAGAAAGAGGAAAGAAAGAAAAGAAAGAAAGAAAGAAAGAAAGAACAGAAGGGGAAAGAAAGAAATAAAGAACAGAAGAAAGGGGAAAGAAAGAAAAGAAAGAAAGAAAGAAAGAAAGAAAACGAGAACAAACAAATGAAAGAAAGATAATAAAAGGAGTGAAAAAGAAAATGAAAATAAAAAGCCAGAATAAAAGGAAAGAAATAAAAAGAGAAAGAACAAAGGAAAGATAAAAGGAGAGAAACAAAGGGGGAAAGAAAAAAAGAAAGAACAGAAGAAAGGGGAAAAGAAAGAACGAACAAACAACTTAAAGAAAGAGAATGAAAAGATTGAAAAAAGAACCAAAGAAAGTAAACAAGAATGAACAAAATAAAGAGAACAAACAAACGATAGAAAATAAAAAAATAAAGAATTAAAGTGAAGGAAAGAAATAAAAAGAGAAAGAGAATGAACAAATGAAAGATAAATAAATGAGAATGTACAAAAGGAGAAAGAAAACAAACAAAAGAAAAAGAACGAAAAACAACATAAAAAAAATTATGAAAGAGAATGAATAAAAGTAGAAAAGAATGGAAGAGAATGAACGAAAGAACAAAAGGAGCAAAAAGAAACAAAGAAAGACTCCAAGGAGGAAAGAAAGAAAAAGAACGAATGAAAGCAAGAAAGAGAACAAAAGTAATAAAAGAACAACAGAAAAAAAATGAAAGAAGTAAAATGCACAAAAGAAGCGAGAGTTACGTTTTATTGGTCAGTGTGTTCTCATCAAAAACAGTGAAGGGTTTTGCTGTTTTCTGCAGTTTAGCATCGCTTCCACCTGAAACACACAATCACCACAAACACACACACACACACACGCATGATTCACCAGAAACACACAATCACCACAAACACACACACACACGCATGATTCACCAGAAACACACAATCATCACAAACACACACACACACACACACACACACACACACACACAAACACACACACACACACACACACACGCATGATTCACCAGAAACACACAATCACCACAAACACACACACACACGCATGATTCACCAGAAACACACAATCACCACAAACACACACACACACGCATGATTCACCAGAAACACACAATCACCACAAACACACACACACACGCATGATTCACCAGAAACACACAATCACCACAAACACACACACACACGCATGATTCACCAGAAACACACAATCACCACAAACACACACACACACACGCATGATTCACCAGAAACACACAATCACCACAAACACACACACACACACGCATGATTCACCAGAAACACACAATCACCACAAACACACACACACACACGCATGATTCACCAGAAACACACAATCACCACAAACACACACACACACACACACGATTCACCAGAAACACACAAACACCACAAACACACACACACACACACGCATGATTCACCAGAAACACACAATCACCACAAACACACACACACACACACGCATGATTCACCAGAAACACAAAATCATCACAAACACACACACACACACACACACGCATGATTCACCAGAAACACACACACACACGCATGATTCACCAGAAACACACAATCACCACAAACACACACACACACACACACACGCATGATTCACCAGAAACACACAATCACCACAAACACACACACACACACACACGATTCACCAGAAACACACAAACACCACAAACACACACACACACACGCATGATTCACCAGAAACACACAATCACCACAAACACACACACACACACACACGCATGATTCACCAGAAACACACAATCATCACAAACACACACACACACACACGCATGATTCACCAGAAACACACAATCACCACAAACACACACACACACACACGCATGATTCACCAGAAACACACAATCACCACACACACACACACACACACACACACACACGCATGATTCACCAGAAACACACAATCATCACAAACACTCACACACACGCATGATTCACCAGAAACACACAATCATCACAAACACACACACACACACGCATGATTCACCAGAAACACACACACACACGCATGATTCACCAGAAACACACAATCACCACAAACACACACACACACACACACACGCATGATTCACCAGAAACACACAATCACCACAAACACACACACACACACACACGATTCACCAGAAACACACAAACACCCAAAACACACACACACACACGCATGATTCACCAGAAACACACAATCACCACAAACACACACACACACACACACGCATGATTCACCAGAAACACACAATCATCACAAACACACACACACACACACGCATGATTCACCAGAAACACACAATCACCACAAACACACACACACACACACGCATGATTCACCAGAAACACACAATCACCACACACACACACACACACACACACACACACGCATGATTCACCAGAAACACACAATCATCACAAACACTCACACACACGCATGATTCACCAGAAACACACAATCATCACAAACACACACACACACACGCATGATTCACCAGAAACACACACACACACGCATGATTCACCAGAAACACACAATCACCACAAACACACACACACACACGCATGATTCACCAGAAACACACAATCACCACAAACACACACACACGCATGATTCACCAGAAACACACACACACACGCATGATTCACCAGAAACACACAATCACCACAAACACACACACACACACGCATGATTCACCAGAAACACACAATCACCACAAACACACACGCATGATTCACCAGAAACACACAATCACCACAAACACACACACACACGCATGATTCACCAGAAACACACACACACACGCATGATTCACCAGAAACACACAATCACCACAAACACACACACACACACACGCATGATTCACCAGAAACACACAATCACCACAAACACACACACACGCATGATTCACCAGAAACACACAATCACCACAAACACACACACACACGCATGATTCACCAGAAACACACAATCACCACAAACACACACACACACACACGCATGATTCACCAGAAACACACAATCACCACAAACACACACACACGCATGATTCACCAGAAACACACACACACACGCATGATTCACCAGAAACACACAATCTCCACAAACACACACACACACGCATGATTCACCAGAAACACACAATCACCACAAACACACACACACGCATGATTCACCAGAAACACACAATCACCACAAACACTCACACACACGCATGATTCACCAGAAACACACAATCACCACAAACACTCACACACACGCATGATTCACCAGAAACACACAATCATCACAAACACACACACACACACACGCATGATTCACCAGAAACACACAATCACCACAAACACACACACACACACACGCATGATTCACCAGAAACACACAATCATCACAAACACACACACACACACACACACACACGCATGATTCACCAGAAACACACACACACACGCATGATTCACCAGAAACACACAATCACCACAAACACACACACACACACACACACGCATGATTCACCAGAAACACACAATCACCACAAACACACACACACACACACACGATTCACCAGAAACACACAAACACCACAAACACACACACACACACACGCATGATTCACCAGAAACACACAATCACCACAAACACACACACACACACACACGCATGATTCACCAGAAACACACAATGATCACAAACACACACACACACACACGCATGATTCACCAGAAACACACAATCACCACAAACACACACACACACACGCATGATTCACCAGAAACACACAATCACCACACACACACACACACACACACACGCATGATTCACCAGAAACACACAATCATCACAAACACTCACACACACGCATGATTCACCAGAAACACACAATCATCACAAACACACACGCATGATTCACCAGAAACACACAATCACCACAAACACACACACACACGCATGATTCACCAGAAACACACAATCATCACAAACACACACACACACGCATGATTCACCAGAAACACACAATCATCACAAACACACACACACGCGCACACACACACACGATTCACCAGAAACACAACGCTAACGACTATTCCCTTCATGCTCAGATCACCTTTACTAGTCAAATCAACGGCTAATAAACGCATAGTATTAGGGATGTAACGATCAACCGCGAGCCGGCTGAGAATCGATTCAAACATGTGACGAATCAAATCACGATTCAGTTAGTGGCAGGAGTTTATATGAATGTCTGTCTTTAGAAAAGTTTAGATTGTATTTAATATTTTCATCCGTCTCTGTATAATACATATTAAAGTTGATAAGAGCAGCGCTGCTGGTTTACTAGTGATGTCCGGTTCGTGAACGAATCACCGGATCTTCTTAGTGAACCGGTCGAACCAGTTCACTGAATCGAATTGAATCGTTTGAAACGGTTCGCGTCTCAATTATTCAGTTTATAAACGAATAATTAACCAAGGAGAGGCTTTGAGCGCCACCTGCTGGCAGAGAGTGAACCTGCGTCTCATTCAGCTCGACCAATCGGTTTTTGCTTTGAAGGATCACAAATGTTATTCTATGTTTGATTTGAATTCACGTCCTGACTAAGAGGTGTCGGGCAAGGCAAAGGTGCTTGAGATTGTTTCCTGACCATTTGGGCTTGGGACAGCTGTGCCTTTTGTCAATGAGATCAATGACTACTGAGAGATTGAACCTTTATTCTGCAAATGACTTTGTCCTGGCCAGATGTGGATTCGTTAGGTTTATTGCCCTCAGCTTTGATGTTTTGTCTCAACCTAAAAAAAGTCCCTCCTCCAATCCTGACTATAAAGATACCCTGTAAAAATGACTTAAGATGAGATTTTCGATGACTACAGACAACAAGACATGTCATAGAATAAAGAAATTCTGCTGACAATCCAATCCGAAGTCTCCTGGTCTTCTCTTCTGAGTTTTCTACACTTTAGAAGAACAGAGTTTTCAACAGATGGTGCCGTGAACCCGGATAGAGTTCCAGCTTTCTCACCTGAAAGACTTCAAGCTCAAACAAAGATCTGCATCTTTTGGAATCCAGCGAAACTTCAAACTGAACAAGGATTCCCAGACTGAAATTTTCTCTCTGGTGAGTGCTGTCTCTAATCCGAAAGAACCTAAGACCAGTACAAATTTTTGTATCCTCTGTGCCGTCAGAGAAGAGTTAACATACATCTGTAGGGTTTGTTTAACTAAAGTTTATCCTCTGTTTTCAGACAGGGAAGGTTGGCATTACGTGCTAATTTTTGGTTTATCCTCTGTTCTTGTAGGCAGGGAAGGTTATCCTCTGTTTTCAGGCAGGGAAGGTTGGCATTACGTGCTAATTTTTGGTTTATCCTCTGTTCTTTCAGGCAGGGAAGGTTAGCATTACATGCAAATTTTTGGTTTATCCTCTGTTCTTTCAGGCAGGGAAGGTTAGCATTACGTGCTAATTTTTGGTTTATCCTCTGTTCTTTCAGGCAGGGAAGGTTAGCATTACGTGCTAATTTTTGGTTTATCCTCTGTTCTTTCAGGCAGGGAAGATTTTGGCATTACGTGTTAAAAAACAAGTGTACCCTCTGTTGATCAGAGAAGTGTTTGTTTTGTTTGTGTGGTACAGAAGAAACTTGCAAAATGGTCAGAAGGAATGCTAAGCTGATTCCAACCACAGAAAAGAGTGGTCTTGCGACTCCTCTGTGGTCAGATAGTCAATTCAAAACACTATTAGAAAAAAAAATGGACCTAATAGTCACTGAAAAAGTTAGACAAGGACTAACGCAGAAATATGAGATTCATCCAGACAAGACTTGGTCAGTAGATGAGTGTAAAAAGGTACTAGGAGCAAGTATTCGTAAGAACAATGTGAAAGGCATTATCTGTTGTCACAGAGAATTCAGTGTAACGCTAGCGACACAACAGTCTCAGCGTATTTCAGAGCTAGAGAAACAGAACAATGAACTCCGTGCTAGAATATACACTTTGACCAAGAAATTGAACCTCAAGAAAGAGGCAAAAACTGATGTGGAAGTAAGTCAGCCTGATAACTTTTCCCCTGATTTACAAGCGTTCTTTGAAACAGATGTAGCTCTCCAATCAGTAACTGATGTGCCTGTAAATTCCGTCCATGTGTGTGGGGCTAGAAGAAGATCTCAGGGGATTGAGGACACTGATGGTGTTCCTCTCCATTCTTCTGTTGTGCAAATACAAACTGCTGCCAAAGCTTTATGTCCTAAAGATATAGAGAGACTATCTCAGAGTTTACCGTCAGCACGCACACATTTTTCTGAATTTAGAAGAACATTGATCAGTAAAATGCGTCTTTATGACATGTCGTTGACAGAAGTCACGCAGCTGATGTCACAAATACTAACTGAATCTGAATTCAACAGTTTTGAATCTGCTGTCACTTCTGAACTGCGAAATGCCAGTAAGGGTGATTTAAGAGAAGGTATTTTGAAAATCCTAAAGAATATCTTAGGACCCAAAATAGATTGGTCTAGAATTACTACCTGTGTGCAAAGGAAAGAAGAAACTGTGAGTGAATATACTGAGAGATTTTGTCAGTCAGCTGTAATCTACAGTGGAATTGTTGATGACCCTGAAAGTGTGCTAGATGACAAGGGACCCTTGGTTCGTATCTGGTCAGATGGCCTTGTAGCCGAATACAGAAAAGCTTTACCATTCTTAGATCTAACTTGGTCTAACAGAACTCTCAGAAGTAACCTAGACAGGTTAGCTACATGGGAAAGAGACGCTGATGTCAAGGCAAAAGTAAGAGTAGCAGCAGCTACGTTTAACACAACGAAACAAGACAATAGATGGTCTAAAAGAGAAAGCAAATGCAAATACTGTGAAAAATTTGGACATTGGGAGAAAGAGTGTAGGAAGAAGTTGCAAGATAGTAAAAGAAATGCTATGCATAATTCTGCTCCTTCTCAGCCTGCACACAACCCTGAAGTAGTTCCGCCAGTGACCACTGAAACTGTGGTACAGATAGTTCAGGCTCTTCTAAGAGCACAACAAGACCAGGAAAAAAACTAATTATTGGGGCTGTGAGTAGCTACCTTTCCCCTGTAATCCAACACAATGACCAAAGAATTTTTGTGAAAGGTAGCATAAAAGAGAAGTTAGCAACTCTCACAGCCCCGAATATTGTTATACAGCGTGCACCAGTCACGAACCCATCCTCATGTATGATGTCTGCAATGACTGAATTTGTGTTAGAGGATGAAGGCGAAATGACTCATGATTGTGTTACGCTTACATATGCAGCGACAAGTGAAAAAGCAGAAACTCCCATAGAGAACGCAGAATTGGAGTTGTTTGTTGATGGTTCAGCTCAAGTTATTGAAGGTAACAGACGAGCAGGATATGCAGTAACTTCCACCACTGAAGTAGTTGCTTCAGGTCGTCTTCCAGATCATTTTTCAGCTCAAGCTGCAGAACTAGTAGCCTTAACTAGAGCATGCACGCTAGCTTCAGGATCGGTTGCAAATATCTACACAGATTGCATTGACTCAGATCAAGGTACCCACTTCACAGGACAGGTAGTCAAGGAAGTGTCTAGAATTGTTCCTCCCCCTGCAGGGATAGGATAGGGCAGACACAAGAACCAGTGAGGAGCCCAGGGAAGAACCGAAAGCAACAGGCTTCGGGGGCCAACCCTGAGGTGAAGATTTCCTCATAGGCCTTTCCCCTCCATTAGTCCATCCTTTCCTCACTGTTCTTTAGGTGTCGCAGGAATTAAGAAATAGGGAAAGAAGGAACAACCATAGCAGACTATATTTTGAACAGAGGATCAGACTCTACAAATACTGCTCTGTACCGTTGTTCTCTCTTGTTTGTGTTTCTTTCTTCCTCTGTGCAGATACCATTTGATGGCTGTCCTGAGATCCATATGCACCACCCTTCTCACCTGCGGATAAAGCCACAACCTCTAGAAAACAACTAGACCCATCGCCGAGCCAACTATCACACAAGAAAAAGAAAAAAAATACACAACGCAGAGACTCACATACGGGAACTTCAGTCATCCATCAACATGATCAAGATTTTCGTACTATTAACCATCATGGACATCACGCAAAGTGTAGACCCCAGAAACAACATATTCGTAGAGCTGATGAATATGTCAAGAAATGCCTTGTTTGCTGGAAAGAATGTTTGCATGCCGCACGCACCTTCAGTAGGAGCAGGAATCCCATGGGTGGCACACCCTATCTCCAAATGTGACACGTGTACCTTATTCGATCATCATACCAGTGGATTACACAACAAGGATACATGTCACAACGTAACAATTCCTCCAGCTTCGTCGTGTTGCATTCCTGGACTACCATCCTGCAACCTAACTTCAGCTACTCCCATCATGACAGATCTACTCATGCCAAGGATGTTCTATTGGTGCATGGAAAATCATGCTCCAGCATCGACTACACTGGGTGAAATTCCTCGTGAACGTTGCAGCTTTGTGATTGAAAGAAGAACCGAATTCGATGTGTACGTTACTACATCAGATACGAAAGAGGAGAATGAATTAAAAGAGTGTCTCTACGGGAACCCATCCCTACCGAAACTTTTTGCCATAAATCAGTGGTGTATGATTCCTCCACCGACTGGCACTTTGTGGTTATGTGGGACTTCTGTCTACAGCATCCTACCCAGCCAATTCAATGGCAGGTGCACCCTGGTTTATGTCCTACCAGCCATCAGAGAAAATACACACTCCACCTCAAGTTCTCCACATCTACAAAATTCAGCTTCTACCAACAAAGATGGCTGCATTCCAGGACTCACTTGTGTACAAACGTGGTGGTCAAGAACTCTTGGAGCATTAATCCCATCGTATGGTGTCATGCAGGCTCTCGATCAAGTCAGAAGCCTGTCGGATTCTGTACAGAAATTGGCCAATGATACGGTTTTGGCCCTGGGCAACATCAAGGACACTCTTGCCTCGCACAAGATGATGATCTTACAGAACAGAGTGGCCTTGGATTACATTCTTGCAACACAAGGGGGAGCCTGTACCATTATCGGTCCTGAATGCTGCACCGGGTTAATGGATCCAACAGAGAACTTGAACAAAATCCAACAAGACATTCTTGGTCTTTCAGAAAAATTACGCCAGATGACTGAAGATAATTCTTCATGGTTCGGAAACTTGTTAGGTAAACCCTGGCTGTGGATCAAGGAAATAGCAATTCTGCTGTTGTTTCTCCTACTTGCGTACTATCTATGCCTCCACAGTATCAAGTGTTTCTGTCAGCAAATGACACCCGCCTCTCACAAGGAAATGACAGTTCCAACCAGAAAAGATTATTACCCGTAAAATCTTCACGGACCCTAATTGCATGTTTTGTTTCTGTGTCAGCATGCAATTACATATAAGCAACACAGAACATGTACAATGTGCCTGTAACGATTACAAGTTACAAGAATTAACTTTTAAGTGTCTAAATTTGTATTTTTGTGAGAGTTATTAGAACTCTCAAAGAGGGGATTGAAGGATCACAAATGTTATTCTATGTTTGATTTGAATTCACGTCCTGACTAAGAGGTGTCGGGCAAGGCAAAGGTGCTTGAGATTGTTTCCTGACCATTTGGGCTTGGGACAGCTGTGCCTTTTGTCAATGAGATCAATGACTACTGAGAGATTGAACCTTTATTCTGCAAATGACTTTGTCCTGGCCAGATGTGGATTCGTTAGGTTTATTGCCCTCAGCTTTGATGTTTTGTCTCAACCTAAAAAAAGTCCCTCCTCCAATCCTGACTATAAAGATACCCTGTAAAAATGACTTAAGATGAGATTTTCGATGACTACAGACAACAAGACATGTCATAGAATAAAGAAATTCTGCTGACAATCCAATCCGGAGTCTCCTGGTCTTCTCTTCTGAGTTTTCTACACTTTAGAAGAACAGAGTTTTCAACAGCTTCAAATTTCAAAATTATACAATCTAATTTTTTTTATTGCTCATGTTGTATGTATTGTTTGGATCATGATTAAAATGCAGGGGTTTCCTCTAATTATAAATGGAAAGAGCACAGGCAAAGCCTTATTTTGTTTATATGAGGATGTTTATTTTATTTGTGTTACTTATTTATATGATTTGGGGCTTGTTTTAACATTTCAATTTATTATTTACATTTATATTATATTTAAATGTTGTTATTTAGCAGACGCTTTTATCCAAAGCGACTTATATCATTGAGGACAATAGAAGCAATCAAAACCAACAAAAGAGCAATAATATGCAATAAAGTGCTATATTAATATAGTGTTATATTTCAATTTCATAAATAAATGTGAAGCAGTTTGTCCAAGCAATAATACAAGGACACATTTAATTTATAATCTGTCTTAAATCACGTTGTTCAAATAAAATCGTGAGTTGAGTGAATCGTTACATGCCTTCATAGTACAGAAGTAAATGAGGGGAAAACAACAACTCACTGTGATTCATGTCGTCCTCTCGCCTCGCTGAGCTTCTACTGAATGACACAAGGAGAGACAAGTCAAACATTTCAATCTAAATACTTAAAGTTCGCGTAAATTCAACATTGAATGTGTATTCTGAGTTTGTCACACCACAGAAAAATGTGTTAACCACCCAGCAAAAATTGAATGCTAAAAAAACTGCCATGTAAATAAAATAATGCATTAAAATCTTGAAAAAATAAGCTCTCAGACGCTGGGGGCGTGTCCACAGGCGGCGCTGAAACCACGCCCACTCACGGGAAAGCTGCCGTCTCTCTCACCGGTCTTCCTCTAGCAGCTTATTTAATAAGGAGACCGAACTGTTTTGTAAATGATCGGAACCAGGTATACATTTACGTGACGAAGGCATAGCTAGCTAGCTGTAGTAACTAACGGTAATGACAGTAACTCGTGATTGAGCCGTGAACCACTGATGCTAATGCGCTCTAGTTATTAGCAGCGCTGCAGAACGATCAGTGTATGACATGAGAGCGATTCGATAGCATCAGAAGTGTCTGCTCTCTGTAACTCTCACTGTACTTTAATATCACACACAGATCGGTCTGCAGCTGCTTCACTCTTATAGTGTAGGGGGAGGGGCCGTGCTCTTATAGTGTAGGGGGAGGGGGCATGCTCTTATAGTGTAGGGGGAGGGGCCGTGCTCTTATAGGGTAGGGGGAGGGGGCATGCTCTTATAGTGTAGGGGGAGGGGCCGTGCTCTTATAGTGTAGGGGGAGGGGCCGTGCTCTTATAGTGTAGGGTGAGGGGCCGTGCTCTTATAGTGTAGGGTGAGGGGCCGTGCTCTTATAGTGTAGGGTGAGGGGCCGTGCTCTTATAGTGTAGGGTGAGGGGCCGTGCTCTTATAGTGTAGGGTGAGGGGCCGTGCTCTTATAGTGTTGAGGGAGGGGCCGTGCTCTTATAGTGTTGAGGGAGGAGCCGTGCTCTTATAGTGTTAGGGGAGGGGGCGTGCTCTTATAGTGTAGGGAGAGGGGCCGTGCTCTTATAGTGTAGGGTGAGGGGCCGTGCTCTTATAGTGTAGGGTGAGGGGCCGTGCTCTTATAGTGTAGGGTGAGGGGCCGTGCTCTTATAGTGTAGGGTGAGGGGCCGTGCTCTTATAGTGTAGGGTGAGGGGCCGTGCTCTTATAGTGTTAGGGGAGGGGCCGTGCTCTTATAGTGTAGGGTGAGGGGCCGTGCTCTTATAGTGTAGGGTGAGGGGCCGTGCTCTTATAGTGTAGGGTGAGGGGCCGTGCTCTTATAGTGTAGGGTGAGGGGCCGTGCTCTTATAGTGTTGAGGGAGGGGCCGTGCTCTTATAGTGTTGAGGGAGGAGCCGTGCTCTTATAGTGTTAGGGGAGGGGGCGTGCTCTTATAGTGTAGGGAGAGGGGCCGTGCTCTTATAGTGTAGGGTGAGGGGCCGTGCTCTTATAGTGTAGGGTGAGGGGCCGTGCTCTTATAGTGTAGGGTGAGGGGCCGTGCTCTTATAGTGTAAGGGGAGGGGGCGTGCTCTTATAGTGTAGGGGGAGGGGCCGTGCTATTATAGTGTTAGGGGGGGCCGTGCTCATAGTGTTGGGGGAGGGGGCGTGCTCTTATAGTGTTGGGGGAGGGGCCGTGCTCTTATAGGGTAGGGGGAGGGGGCATGCTCTTATAGGATAGGGGGAGGGGCCGTGCTCTTATAGTGTAGGGGGAGGGGGCATGCTCTTATAGTGTTGGGGGAGGGGCCGTGCTCTTATAGTGTAGGGGGAGGGGGCATGCTCTTATAGTGTAGGGGGAGGGGGCGTGCTCTTATAGTGTAGGGGGAGGGGCCGTGCTCTTATAGTGTAGGGGGAGGGGCAGTGCTCTTATAGTGTAGGGGGAGGGGCCGTGCTCTTATAGTGTAGGGGGAGGGGGCATGCTCTTATAGTGTAGGGGGAGGGGGCGTGCTCTTATAGTGTTGGGGGAGGGGCCGTGCTCTTATAGTGTAGGGTGAGGGGCCGTGCTCTTATAGTGTAGGGTGAGGGGCCGTGCTCTTATAGTGTAGGGTGAGGGGCCGTGCTCTTATAGTGTAGGGTGAGGGGCCGTGCTCTTATAGTGTAGGGTGAGGGGCCGTGCTCTTATAGTGTTAGGGGAGGGGCCGTGCTCTTATAGTGTTGAGGGAGGGGCCGTGCTCTTATAGTGTTAGGGGAGGGGCCGTGCTCTTATAGTGTAGGGGAGGGGGCCGTGCTCTTATAGTGTAGGGAGAGGGGCCGTGCTCTTATAGTGTAGGGTGAGGGGCCGTGCTCTTATAGTGTAGGGTGAGGGGCCGTGCTCTTATAGTGTAGGGTGAGGGGCCGTGCTCTTATAGTGTAAGGGGAGGGGGCCGTGCTCTTATAGTGTAGGGGAGGGGCCGTGCTCTTATAGTGTTAGGGGAGGGGCCGTGCTCTTATAGTGTTAGGGGAGGGGGCGTGCTCTTATAGTGTAGGGGGAGGGGCCGTGCTCTTATAGTGTTGGAGGGCGGCTGTGTGAGGGGGGCGTGCTCTTATAGTGTAGGGGGAGGGGCCGTGCTCTTATAGTGTAGGGGGAGGGGGCATGCTCTTATAGTGTTAGGGGGAGGGGCCGTGCTCTTATAGTGTAGGGGGAGGGGCCGTGCTCTTATAGTGTAGGGGGAGGGGCCGTGCTCTTATAGTGTAGGGGGAGGGGCCGTGCTCTTATAGTGTAGGGGGAGGGGCCGTGCTCTTATAGTGTAGGGGGAGGGGCCGTGCTCTTATAGTGTTGGGGGAGGGGGCCGTGCTCTTATAGTGTAGGGGGAGGGGGCATGCTCTTATAGTGTATGGGGGAGGGGCCGTGCTCTTATAGTGTAGGGTGAGGGGCCGTGCTCTTATAGTGTAGGGTGAGGGGCCGTGCTCTTATAGTGTAGGGGAGGGGCCGTGCTCTTATAGTGTAGGGTGAGGGGCCAGTGCTCTTATAGTGTAGGGTGAGGGGCCGTGCTCTTATAGTGTTGGGGAGGGGCCAGTGCTCTTATAGTGTTAGGGGAGGCAGCCGTGCTCTTATAGTCTGTTAGCGGGAGGGGGCAAAAGTGCTCTTATAGTGTAGGGTAGACGGGGCCGTTGCTCTTCATAGTGTACGTGGTGAGAGGGCCGTGCTACTTATAGTGTAGGGTGAGGGGCCGATGCTCTTATAGTGTAGGGTGAGGGGCCGTGCTCTTATAGTGTAGGGTGAGGGGCCAAGTGCATCTTATAGTGTAGGGTGAGGGGCCGTGCTCTTATAGTGTTAGGGAGAGGGGCCGTGCTCTTATAGTGTAGGGTGAGGGGCCGTGCTCTTATAGTGTAGGGTGAGGGGCCGTGCTCTTATAGTGTAGGGTGAGGGGCCGTGCTCTTATAGTGTTGAGGGAGGGGCCGTGCACTTATAGTGTTGAGGGAGGAGCCGTGCTCTTATAGTGTTAGGGGAGGGGGCGTGCTCTTATAGTGTAGGGAGAGGGGCCGTGCTCTTATAGTGTAGGGTGAGGGGCCGTGCTCTTATAGTGTAGGGTGAGGGGCCGTGCTCTTATAGTGTAGGGTGAGGGGCCGTGCTCTTATAGTGTAAGGGGAGGGGGCGTGCTCTTATAGTGTAGGGGGAGGGGCCGTGCTATTATAGTGTTAGGGGGGGCCGTGCTCATAGTGTTGGGGGAGGGGGCGTGCTCTTATAGTGTTGGGGGAGGGGCCGTGCTCTTATAGGGTAGGGGGAGGGGGCATGCTCTTATAGGATAGGGGGAGGGGCCGTGCTCTTATAGTGTAGAGGGGGGGGGCCGTGCTCTTATAGTGTTGGGGGAGGGGCCGTGCTCTTATAGGGTAGGGGGAGGGGGCATGCTCTTATAGGATAGGGGGAGGGGCCGTGCTCTTATAGTGTAGGGGGAGGGGGCATACTCTTATAGTGTTGGGGGAGGGGCCGTGCTCTTATAGTGTAGGGGGAGGGGGCATGCTCTTATAGTGTAGGGGGAGGGGCCATGCTCGGTGGCTCGATTGCATCATCGAGTCCTGACTTAGCCCCACCCAAAAAATCCTGAACATGAAAATGGTGAAAAACTGTTTAACGATCTAACTCCACAATTAAGTACTACATAGTTCACAGTCTTTGTAACATGTTTCAGCAATGCATTTCTAACATTTATTATGTGTTTACAAATAATTCTCAGAATTGACTTTACACTGACATTAAGGCTGTATTCACACCATGAAAGTCCGATAGTTCACTTGCTTTTGTCCGGACCAAAGGCAAAAAATTATACATTGTAGCTATTTTTAGCCGTTTTGGTTCCTTTTCACCCCACACTGTTTGCTCTGATCCGAACCAGCTGAACCAGTCACGTGACAACATCCGCTTCACTTGTTGGCTAGATGTGTCTTTGAACACATTCCCTAAACTGCTTTTTGATTGGTCAGAAAGAGCGGGCGGGAAAATTCCACCGGTGCTCCCAGAAGTAAACAAAGACAGGAGTCAAATGCAGCAGACAGCACACTGCTATTATGGAGAGACAACTGCGCGGGTGGATTCTCCAAACCTCCTCACAACCCCAAGTTTGTCCGCGACCTGCCATGCTAAACTACAAACACTTCCTCATCCCATAATGCACAGCGCAGCTGACTACGGCAGCTGGTTTAATCCAAAAATGCGCAGTTCTGTTTGCAGTTGGGTCTGTTTGAGGTCGGATGAACCGCTCCAGGGTTCATTTGAAAGCGTGCTGAGACCACCTCTTCAAGGAGATCTTAGTACGCTTGTTTGGTCCGCATTTGGTCCGCACCCGAGTGTGACTGCTGCTTTCTCACCGGCCCAAACGAACCGCACCAAGAGGGAAAACCAACTCTAGTGCGATTCAACCCAACTAAACGAGGCAGGCGTGAAAGCACCCTAAATCTAATCCAAGAAAAGCACTGATTAATGAAGAACTGACCTGCTAACCACACGGTCTTCCTCCTGCTTGCTGCATACGGTGAACGGAGCTGATTTCACCACAGCAGCGTCAGATTCACAGAAACCTGCAGACTTCTGGAAGGAAGATCCGGCCTCCTCATGAACAACCTGGACAAGGGAATACAATCACACGGTTAAAACAAGAACCCGATGCCAATGTTTGATGATGGTGGTGTCTGGAAGTTCATTTTAAACACCCAGTTGGCCAAAAACCGAACGATCTGTCATAATTTTCTCACACTCATGTCTCTCCAAAGAAATCTCTGAATTAAAACCTCAGATACGGAGTATCACGGGTGACGTACCTGCGGTTTCTCTCTCTGCTGAATGAGTCTCTGTTTCTCCTCAATCTGATGCTGCAGGTCCTGCTTCAGCTTCTTCAGGTGTGAGGCTTTTTCTGTACGTTTAGAGTCACGAAACACTAATTACAATGTCTACGTGATCTAATCCAGGATTATTATAATTAGCCAAAACTACAATCATAAAAAAATGAGTTAACAAACAAACAGTTTTTGTTTTATTTCAGCTACCAAAACATTTCGGTTTCATTTAGTTTAACTTGATGTACTAAAACTGAAATCAAAATTAAAAATACATTTTAAAAGATAACTAATAAAAAGACAAAAATGACAATTTAAAATTTGAAAATTGAAATGAAATAAAAAATAAAAATACAAGCATAAAAATTAAGATAAAATAGAAAACATAGAAACATACAATAGAAAACAATTATAAATAAATAAATGAATGGTACTGCAAAATAAGACCAAGGCAATGTTATTTCAGTATCATTGAGATATTATTAGTTTTTATTAATATTCTGAATTATATTACATATATACATTTTTCTTAACTTTAATTAGTTTTAGTAATTTTGTTGTGTTTTTTTATTTGTATGCAATTATGTAGTTTATTAATTTTTATATTGGTTTGAGTTTTATTTATTTTAGTACAGAAAATGAGAAATGTAAGCTGAAGTTTATATATTAAGTAAGTTTTTAAACCTAAAATAGACTAAATATCTGTCAATGGTCAGAAAAAAGAATAGTTTTTCCCTTTGAATCAACTTTATTTTGTTGTTGTTGTTCATTTCTTCTTATTTAAAGCATAAACTCACATAATTCTGATACATTTTATTTAATGATATTGTTTGTCATTTTGATTCTCAAGTAAACAAGTCTTAAGAACATTTAGATATTTGTACCAGAAAACCCAAATATCAAATAAAGAAATATTTTTTTTGGTTTTATTATAATAACCTTGGATCAAGACTTATTTGGCACTATTTGGGCAAAACCAAAAATCAGATTTCATACATTTGACTGAAGCACATAACCAAACAGACCCAAATCTAAAATGAATCATGTGTAACAGCATCTGGACGTACCGCTCAAAGATGTGTAGTAGCGCTGCGCTCGGAGCTCTTCGAAGCTGACCTCCGAGTCTTCCTGATACACCTGATCTTTACAGTACATGACCTGCACATGACCCTCCTCCTCCTGAACCTGGCTCCTCTGGGACGGGACGCCGGGAGCGCTTCGGGGGAAGCCAAAGTGTCATGATTACAAAACATGAGGTGAGAGTTCAATTCAAATAATAGGCCACGTACACACTACAAGTTTCAGGAGTGACAAGCTGCATTTAAATGTGGGAGTGAGTCCTGTATCGCTCCATGTGTGTACGGAACAGAGCTCCCTCCCGTATTTGTAAGCATACCAACATTCTGTCGTCTTGCCAGAGTGAATAAAAGTTTATTTATGTGCCATTTTTTGACTAAAGACTCATTTTTTTGTCGTTATGCTGCTTTAGAGAGCGCTGTCTTGCAGTGTTGCCATGTCCTCATATTTACAAGCGCTTTTAGGCATGTTGTTTGGTCTTATCTCTTAAAGATAGGCACTTTATAAAGTTAATAAAGTGGTCTGTTGTGGATATGAGATAACTGATTGTTTTTGTGTTGGTGTTAGAGACAGTGTTGGGGGGTTACGCATTACAATACCGCGAGTTACGTAATAATTAAGTAACTAGTAAAGTAATGCCTTACTTTTTAATTTACAAGAAAATATCTGAGTTACTTTTATCCCATTTATTGACTGACTGTGAACATGTTACTGTAGATCTAATCTAGACTAAATATGAATGTGTATTAATTCATCCCACTCGCAAAAAACAGATTCAGTATTCATCAAAAGTGAATATACAAACTCAGAATATGACACAAACCTGCAATAATTAAATATGTTAAACAACACAAATATATCTAATCTCATTTTATTAACCGATGTGTTTGCTGATCTTTGATGATCAGTTCAATCATAATAATAATAAACATGACTTTAGATAAACTATCATTGTGTTTTATTGCTGAAGAGTGTTGAACTTCTCCTGTGTTCTTCTGTACAGACGTGATTTACTCGTCCTTCAGTCTGAGCTTTATTCAGGACACTTTTTGGTGTGAAAGCTTTTATATTTGCTATAAATATAACTTCTTGTATTAAAAACAAACAATCAAGCCCTGCTCATATTTAAAAAGTAACGCGAAAGTAACGCAAAAGTAACGTAACGCATTACTTTCCATAAAAAGCGTAATTAGTTACTTTTTTAGGGAGTAACGCAATATTGTAATGCATTACTTTTAAAAGTAAATTTCCCCAACACTGGTTATTAATCACCAGAGACCTCATATAAACAATCATTTCATTAACGTTCCTCAAATACATTTGAGAGAAACTCGCAAGAACGTTATTCTGGGAACGTTCTCTGTCAGCTGTTCAGTTCCACATTAGCCAGATCTGTAATTTAACTAGCTGTCAATGATAATATTTACAAATAGAGGGCTCAAATTAGTAGACATGTACAAAACCAGTTAGCTATAACAGAATCAGTTTCTGTTTAGCTTCATTCTAACTCTTATGTTTGGTTTAGACCAGTTTGAATTATACAAATGTGGTGTAAGATGACTCTCTGAAAGCCATTAACCTTACAACAGTAAAAACAGAACGATATGCTTTAGCATTCATTTCTTACCTCCAATTGTGAGTCGACAGTTTTTCACACTCTAAAGACATCCTGAGCGATGTTACCTGAGAATTAATCAACACAACATGTTTGTTTGCTTGGAAGCTTGTTTGTACTCCGAATAACTTACTAGAAATAACGCGAGTAACTTAATGTTCATTAACTGTCAGTCTACAGCTAGCGTTACAGCTACTAGCTAATCATGTTCAAACCGTCAAAACATTATATTAGCGCCTGTGTTACATGTATAAGTTGTAAAGATCACGACAATACCTCCGAAAGTCATATAATATTCCTGTTTCGCTTGAATAATATTCCAACTATGCTTATTGCTGACAGTAGTGTTGTTGTGCGATTCGAGGTTTAATTTCAAATCTTACCACGTGACTATGACGTACGATCTGACGTTCCTCAGCACGTCGCATGATAGGGCATGGGGGAATGACGTCACGGCTCTAGCATCGCGGTGGCTAATAGGAATCTAATGGGAAAATTTATGTTTTTAATTTATTTATTTTTTTACTTTAATTTATGCATATTTTTTATTTTCGCTGTGTGTATGTAACGATGTCTTGGATTTCAATGAGATATTTCATAAAGAAGAAAATAAACAGTTAAGATGGACTTGATAAAAGTCATACATAACAATAAACCCCCCTTTATTAATGCGGAAGATCTGCACAGCCCTGTATAAAGTAACATGGCATGGGTTAAAACTATTTATACATTTCATATTTTATTAATAAAAAATGTAAAAAGCATTTAGGCACCTCAATCTCTTTGTATTTTCTAAGCAAGTCTTGTACATACTGCCTTCTATTGGTTTATTGTGAACACAGGAGTTAAATCCATCTCATTAAATCACGGATGTTTCCATAACAATGTTTATGATGAACTTTTATATTTTAAGCGATTACGAGTATGGTACAGAAGTCTAATATATTGGATGTATAGCTTTCAATATTATTATTATAACAATAATAATAATAAATATTAATTGATCAATTGAGAGCATTCATTTGATAGACCGGTTTTGTATTACGTCATACATATTTAAATATAACCGTTGCAGAAACCGTTGGGACTGTCTGGTATGCGGTGCTCTGTTCTCATCTTAGGTGAGGAGAATTTTGTCCTTGAACAAGAAAACTTGTGTAATAATTGTTATTATACTATTTTAAACACCCACAATACTGCAGTTTTTCTGTTCGCTTACTTGGCTCGTTTTAATTACGCGAATTTAACGTTGACGTGTTCTGGTCATTTAGACCCGGAAAGGATTTCCAGCGTTAGTTAAAGTTATGCATTGGACTATGGGGACAATTTCGGTGTCCCCATAATTCAAAGGTCTTATAAATCATACAGAATTAGTTTTTTTGAGAAAGTAAAAATGCAGAAAGTTCCCTGTAAGGGGTAGGTTTAGGTGTAGGGTGATAGAAAATACGATTTGTACAGTATAAAAACCATTAAGCCTATGGAGAGTCCCCGTTAACCATTAAAACCAACCTGTGTGTGTGTGTGTGTGTGTGTGTGTGTGTGTGTGAGTGAGAGAGAACAATGAACATCACAAAATGCAAAACATTTTCAAAAATAGGATTTAATGTGTTTTTTTCTGTGAAGTAAAACAAGAGCTGAATATATGTAAAGTAAAAGGATTGGGTCCATTTATTGTTGATTGGGACAAGCAATATTTTAGGGATTTAATCACCATCTTCATCCTCAGAATAAGAATTATTTACATGCGTCCATCATTGTGATGGAAAATCTGAAATGATTCTGACTCTGCTGGTCTGTGATTATGAGGTCTAAGGTAAGCAAGCATACAGTAAATAAAGACCAATGTTTAGTTCAATACCTTTTCTTGTATTCAACAATAATTAACTGTGGTGAATAGGATTTAGAAGCAAGCCACCCTGATACTCCAGAAGCATAGACGGAGAAGTTAGATTGTAAGAGAACTCATACACAGTCTTTCCTTCAGGTACATTATTCAAATTTCTCTACTGATATTGCTGTACTTGAATTGTACCAACGAGAGAAAGTCTCTTTTTGTATGCAAACCTATGTGATGTAAAAGTTAATTCTTTATTTCTTACATCGAAATCTCTATAACTTGGCTGATTCAAGAATATGTCTACAACAGCCACGAGGGTACTCAGGAGAACAATATCAGTTTTACCACGAGCAGTGTGGTTTATTGCAAAGTCAAAATCTCGATCCCCAGTAAGCATATAGTTTGAATCAATTTCTAGCAAAGAATACATATGCGATCAAGGTCTCCCTCCACAATCAGCAGGTCATTAATGTCAAACCACAACTTGGATTGTCTAAAACCAATGCATCCATTTCCAGTGGTCTTCGAATTGGATTTCAGACCATCAACTTTCATATAGACGTTAGCTTCATTATCTACCGTTCCCTTAATTGTGACACCATTGGGGGATGTAGAATTTGTGGTAATTTGGCTTACAGACTCAATGGTGATATAGGAAAGAGTTGCATCCAGCTTCAAGGTATTCTTAGCATCTCCATGTCCAAGAGCCTTTGAGTCTAGTTGATCGAAGGTGTACTTGATTGTCAAGTTTGATTCTGCCTTTGGATGGGCCTTGGTGTCAGCAGAAAGTTGATGAGCGGCATAAACAGTGAAGCTTGTTGTATGAATCTTAGCAGCCGTGTCCACAGACAATACAACCTCAAAGTTGTCTTCCAGAGTCACAGTGCTGTTATGATTACCCTCAATGTGAGCATTCTCCATAGACAAAGAAGAGGCCAGTTTCAGTCCACTTTTTGTGGTCAGGCTAGTAGATCCATCAAGCTTGGAATTCAATCCCTGAAACACAGAGGCAGTTGTTGCACTAACGTGCATCAAGCAATCCTTCGGATAAATACCTGTATTAGCACTGAGGTTGAGAATAGACGACTTGAAAGACACCTCAGAGACCAGGTTGCCCAGTAAAGGAGCAAACCCACTCTTCTGGTAGACAAGTTTGGCATTTAGATCAATGGGTTGGTCATCATTCAGTTCCAGCTTTTTGACTGCTGGAATCTTGAAAATGGCTGGCACAAACATTTCTGCAGCATTTAAGAACTCAAAGCTGGCCACACTATTTCACAACACTGTAAATACCCATCTCTGCTGCGTTATTGTTGGCTGTGAAGTTATGGCTGTAGTTGAAATAGTTGAAAGAGGCGACTGCCACCGTTCTAAATTCTTGTAGGTCAGGGTTGAAGATAAAATTGTAGTCATTCTGGAGATCAACAGTGGTTAACAAAGACTCATAGAGTTTGATCTTGACATTACCCTTGTTGTGAAACTCAATATCAACCGCACGAGGACAAGTCATGATGTTTGCAGCGTTAGAGAGAACACCGCTGACAGGTCCAACAAGCTCGGTGTTATGGGCTGCCTTGATTTCCACAGTCAAATCACTGAAGCGAGCCTTTCCAGAAGCAAACAGCAAACTGTTCTTGATAAATGGCGACTCTGTTTCAACATGAGCATTGAATTCAATGTGGCTTAGAGCAACAGCATCAGCGTTCACCTTCATCTTTATCTGCAAATGTGCACCATCAGTGCGGCCTGAGAAAGTCAACTTGGCGGTGCTAAGGCCCATGTTAAAATACAGGTCACTCTTATGGGTGCCTTCCTCAGAGAAGTCTTCAAGAGTAAATTTGCTAGATCCTTCATTTTTAACTGTCAGGGTGATTGCAGCACCATCCTGGAAAGCTATAGCCTTCTGAATCAGGGTGACTTCACCAGACAAAGACTGTGAAGGGATGTTCACTTGGTGGTTGTATGATGTATAAAGAGAGAATGGTGAAGAATTAGCATTGTTAGAGGCAGATCCATTCAGAGTCGATGACGCTTGTTGGTCTAAAGTTAAATAAACGTGTGTTAACTTGAGAGTTTCAGACACAATTACAGGACTCATCTCATGCATAGATATCTGTGCAGTGGAATTTAGATTGTAATTCAGAATATTATGTTTCAGAGAAGTTCCTTTAGAGTTAATGAAAGCCGTGAACAGAGGGTGTCTCTCTGAGGCGTTCTTGATCTCTGCAGAGGTTCTGACGTTGTATACGGGGCTGATGAATCTGACCTCACCAGACAGCTTTCCAAAAGATGGCAATAGAAGAGCTGAAGGAATCTGAAGAGGCCTGTCAAGTGTGTTGTTCTCAGCATTGGCGGGATGGAAGATCTCATTCAGCTTTGTGTAACTTTGCGTAGAGATCGAGCTAAGAAATATTTGAACATCCTCAATGATGGAAAATATCAAAGTACTAATGTGCTTTGGTACTACAGTTCCAACCAGCATACCCTTCACAGTCAATTCCAATGCCTCACTGAAACAGTTGCCTATATCACTCACTAGTTTTGAAAATGCACCGATCCGAGAGGCCACCAGATTTTCCAGCTTTAATGCAAACTCCTGGGATAGAGATATCAAGGTACGTTTCAGCTGCACAACTCTTCTCTCAAAGTTCAAATTAGACACAAAGTCACTAACATGCTGATATATGTTTTGAATTTTGGAAGCAATCCCTTCTCTGTTGATGTAATTCCTCAGGGTCTCGCCCATGCTTGCAAGTGTTATTCTGATATTGTCAGGAACTAGAAACAAACCATCAATGAAAGGCAAGCTAATTAAATGACTGCCATTGCTTTTACCATACTTTAGGAAGCCAGAGACCGCAAAGTCCTGGTCAGAAGTATTGGCAGTGTTGAATAAATTGGTGTGCACTGTTCCAGACCCTTCCAGCCCAAACTGTGCTGGAGTATTATAACCGCTGATTTCTTGAGCAATGGCATGGTTGTTCACTTCAGCCTTAACCATCACTTTAGTCTTTTGCTCAGATGGGATCAGCAGAGTGTCAGACTTGCTCTCAAAATGTGATTTGATGTTGACACTGTCTGTGTCAAGGAGCGTTGAGATATTGAATTCATGAGAATGAGCAATCGATTGTGGTTCTACTTTCAGTAGGACTTTTGCATTGAACTTTGAATTACAGTATCCATACAGGTATAGGTCATTATCACCATTAGCAGAGGCATCAAAATTGAAAATGAATGGAATAGTTGTACCGTAAGTGCTGGTTTCAACATTAAACACCATGGAGTTGAAACGTACATGATTCTTGATTCTGCCAGAAAGTCCAGCCATCTCCAGTTCAGTGTTGTGGTTTAATGCGTGTGCCTATAAAATTTCCATTTGTTTTGCACTTAGCAGTGGCAGTTAGATTTTTGTAGTTGATCTCAAAGGTCTGCTTAAGCTTCTCCATAGTATAGGTGCTTTGCAGTGAGGTTGTGCCTCTAGTGGCCAGGCCATCCATATTGAGGTTCAGATTGGCTTTGTGTGCAGCTGTGTGTCCCATGAGTTTAGCAGAGCTATCACTGTGAATAGCTAGACCATTGATATCCAATACTCCTGCGACCAGGGAATGGATACGTTCTTCAGAGATATCAGTAAAGGTCTCAATCTTAATACTGACTGCTTCAACGCCAGCTCTGGTCTCAGCGATGTTTAGGATCCTCAGGCCAAAAGCCTCTGTTTTAGTTTGAGAATTTAGAGCAAGCTGAAATTCCTTGAAGGTGAAATTAGCAGTGTTTGTTAGATGCTCATCAAATGCTGCAGTGTTGGATATAATTATCAGTCCTCCATTGGCAAAAGCTAAAGCAAATGAGTTTCGAGCTTGAAGAAGTTTTGAGTCTACTTTCAATGAAGAATCAATCTTTGCCTCTTGTCTGGATGGGAGTAGAGAGACTGACTGCATAAGAATTACTGAACCATTGACTAAACCAGCCTCGAAGGATCCCTCCAGGTTTCCATCTACAGAGATATCCTCGTCATCAACTTCAAAAGTTACATTATGCTCCAGCGAAATGTGCCCTCCAAAATGGCTAATTACGTCAAGCTTGCTTTTGGATTTCACACTGAGTTTTTCAGAAAGCTTTACTTCCTCCTCAACGCTGATGATGGCATCAATAATCTTATGGTGAACCACTGTTTTTACTTTTGCCATGAGATAATTGTCAGGTGTGGGCTCAACAAGGGCAGATCCTGTGCAAGAAATGAAAATGAATGAATCAATCAATAAGCAATCATTCAAATCAAGTGCATACAATGCATGTTTTTTTTACCTTCAACCTTTATGGATAGGAGGTCAATAGGACTTGTTCCGGTGAATTCAACCTTAGAAGAATACCGTAGGTCTGTAGCAGGATCTCTGGCAGCAGACACAGCTGCTTCTAAGTTGTAGAAGTTACTGTTTAGTTTTCCAGACATTTCTGCCCTCTCAAGAGTTGGCACAGACAGCGACATGCTCACAGGAATGGAGACCTCTGGAAGATTAATGGTAGTAGCTTCAAATTCCAGATCAAGATGAGGTATAATCAGGTTTGGTGTGGAGAGGGTTGTCAGAAAGTTTAGATCTCTAGTTGATTTTCCACCCAAGGGCAAGGGAAGAGTGAGGGTATAGGAAGGATGGCCAAAGTGATATTTAGCAGCAACCTCTCTGTTTAAAAACATGTAATGTAAAATTTAACTAAAGTTTAACCATTGCGTAATGTTATGAGCAGAAAGTTCACCATAGTAGAGACATTAACTCACACATTCAGGAACAGTCTTTCAGGTATAGTGAACACAGGCATGGCAGGAACTCCCAAATACTGCACAATTGGAATATCAACAATGTACATGTATTTCATTTTCATTTAATTAAAAACATTTACTTTGACAAAAGCTGATGAAAAAACGAATTGAACTAAGTTCATTATCTTACCGCAGCTGTCTTTGCCAGGATATCAAGGACCTCCATTTCATTCTGGGCAATCTGGCCATCAAGAAGGCTATTGACAATGGTTTCAAAGGTATTGATGTTGGGAATGATTCTTTGAATCTCAGAATTGACATGAGACTTTAATCCAGCCTCAATCTTCCCATTCTCTGAGATTTAAGACATAGTTGATAGGCTCAAAATCGTGTAGTAAATAATTAGATAAAATGAATCATATTACTGAAATTTTTGGACATGTACCCAATTTCAGGATGAGTGTTTGAACAGAAGTCGTCTCAGGGAGTTTTAGGTCACTCTCAAGTTCCAACGTCAAATTCTCATCATGCTTTAGTCTTGCAGAAACTTTATAATAAATCTGAAGAGGGGCAATGAGCAACTCTGATGATACAGTGTGTTGCTTTCTGTTTAACATCACTGTATTTGTGGCCTCAAAGGGTGTTCCTGTTAGTAATCAAATTAAAAAAGACAGTTATTTTAAAGGCAGATTTTCTAGTAGCAAATAATTCAGCATTATTTTAGTAAGCTGTCTTGTACCTTCTGCCTTTATGCTAAATGTGACTTTGTCTGAATCATCCTCATAGGCGTAGTTGATGGTGGCAGTATACTCTGTGACCTCTACCGATGGGTAGAGCATAACAGTAAATCTAAACACAGATGCAGTGTGGATGAAAAATATTGTCCTAGGAATAATATGATTTCAATATCAGTATATAGATGATTTTCCATTACTTGGTATCACTATGGAGAGGAAAATAATGGGAAGCATCATCAGGATACTTAAGGACTGTACAGTGCTTCCATCCAGGGAAAACAGGAGCACATACTTCCGCATTAATATACTCGCCATTTGCATGAATGGGCAAAATCTTGGCACCAACAACAGACACCAGAGAACTGCTATATATGGGGAACAATAAGAACTTGTGTAAAATAATTATTTGACTTGTTTAAATGTTAGTTTTCTGCATTTAACGTCAAGATGTCTTACGTCACACTGATGAGCTCAGTTGGCTCACGAGGAGCTGGAATGGAAAGCTTGAGCTGGTTGTTGGTCATAGAGAGCTTTGCTCTGAGGCTGCTTTCATGATAGATATTGGTGTGCATCTCCAGACCGGAGAGAATGTAGTCCGGGAAGTGAGTCCCAATCTCAGTCACAAACTCAATGCCAGCAGACAGTGCGAAAGCAAATTCCTTCTGTGGTGTAGTCGTGTTCATTTATTTTAGTATAATAGCAGAAATTAAAGATCACTTTTGATAGTAACACATGTAAATGTGTTGGACTCACCATGCCTGGATTGAATCTCAATCCTCCTTTGATTCCAGGTGTAAAGGTACCAGACAGAGCAACTCTCAATGGAAAGCCAGCACCGGTGGGCAGATAGAACTCATTATCCATGAAGATGTAGTGAAGGAAAAGCTCGTTGTCGACACTTGAGAACAGTCTTTTAACAAACTATTTCAAAAATATAATTCAGATGACTTGATGTTAGGTAAATGCATTCATAAATGTGGTTGGTAAAGCTGTACTCACATCAGTGGGGATCATCTTAAGGAGCTCGTGAATCATCTTGCCATCTTTTCCATCAAGATAGCCAAGTTCAGCACCTAGAAGCTTGAGGTACACCATCGCTTCTGGGGTCTCCTGGGCCTTTAAGTCCTCAATAAGCTTGTTGACATTATCACTGATTTCTTTGACTATGTTTTGAGTAGCCTACAGCACACAGAAGTTTGAGATTGGAGTCCTGCGGCCCACGACTCCTGCTATAAAGAAATATGTCCATTTGCTAATTTTACTACATGTAATACCTGTCTCTTTTTCCTTTCGTTCCTCATGATTGGCAGTATGTTGTCCAAGACCTCACTGAGTTGGGCGGGCATGTTGTCAGTAGCGTATAAAGTGGTCTTCATTACAGTGTCTGGGAAGAATCCATCCTCACCAAAGATGGCCTCCACAATAGGCTCAAAGCCCTTACCCTCCATGCCAATCTAAAAGAAAGAATAAAACCCTAGTATTCATGCCTAACACATCAAGTAAATGTCAGACTTTTATTGTACTCTGTACCTCAATGAAGTCCATATCAAATCCAAAAGCATTCAAGGTCATCTCCAGCATGACCTCCCTTGGCAGTTCGTTGGGAGACTCAAAGATCATGTTTCCCTCTAAAGATCCAAGTCTATAGTATCGAGAGAGTTTGGTGGGTTCCATGATCATGCCAATTTCATTGCCTTGAAAGGCCTCTCGAACCTTCCACCTCAAGCTAGGGAGTAAATATAACAAGATTACATTTTCTTCTGAAAATGTGATTCACGATTTCACACTTACATCTACTAGCACGATAACGTAATGCGTATTTGGCGTGTATGGTAATACGTTGTAGGCGTGCTGTCCTGGGGGAGGGCTCCTAGCCGGGAATGGCCCGAACCCAGTGAACCCCCCCCCGATTAGAAATCTAGTGATATTGGTGGAGAAGGGGTGGTGGAGGGATGCTGCTTAACCGTCGACTAGATGGAGGTAAGACAGCTGTATTTATGTCCAAGGCTGATTACCTAGATTGTGTACCACCTGTGCTAATTAGCCTGAGTATCTGACGTGCTCCTCCCGAACTTAGTTTAAAAACTACGTTTCTAAACTTCATTTGATAAGTTATTCACGTTCTCTTCCATACTTACTCCAGAGTCTCCGGTGCTGTAGAGCTCAATATGTTGGTGATATGAGAGATAATGAAGCTCTTGGCCTGGCGGTTTTCCTCCATATGAACAGCTGCTGCCAATTGAGCAAGTTCAGCAGGTGTAGGGTTCTTCATCAAGATGAGGTAGGCAGCAACACGCTTCTGTACAGATGCATCTCGGTCCAGAACAGCATGCATGAGCACCTCACGACCCTACAAGAGGCACAAAATGATCTTTAGACTGATTTCAGGCTAGCCAATAGCTGTAGGCATGTTTAACAGCTCACCTCCTCAGGTACAAGAATCTGTCTGTAGACCTGGACGGCAGCATGCTGAACTAAAGGGGAGGCAGTTGGCTGGTTGATGCATTGAATAACAGCAGAATGCAAAGCAGGGCGCGCAGCTCCAAGTGCAACCACCATGTTGCCAATGACCTGGAAGATGACACTTAGCTGTAGAGTCTAAAGTTTAATTTATCGGCATGTAGACATTTGTGTGAACATACCCTTAGAGAAAGAAAGACGTGTTCCTGGTCACCTGTGCAATCACCAATCTGTTCAAGGGCATAATCAGCCACTGCTTGGATCTCATTGGTGACTCCATCGGTCTCATAGAGCCTTAGGTCACACAGAGAACACAATATTTTATTTTGATGAAATAGTGACAATGCGACACTATGTACAAAACACACTTTTGTATGATGTTTTTATCCATTGCACTCAAGGTTTATTTTTTATCAGTTCATTCATTCCATAGGAATTGATCCCAAGACATTGGAATCATTCTCAACTTTCTGAGCTACAAAGAAATATTAATTTCCTGTGTTCCTGTGGCTCAGTGGTAGAGCATTGCATTAGTAGCTTAAAAAGTTTGTGGGTTAAATTCCCAGGGAACACACATACTGACAAAAATGTATAACCTAAATGCACTGTAAGTCGCTTTGGATAAAAGCATCTGCTAAATGCATACATGTAAATGTAATTGCTAAAATTCAACTCATATGTTAGTTAATTTACTTTTACCTTAAAGGGGTCATATGATGCTTTTTTAAAGATCATTATTTTGTGTATTTGCTTTAACAGAATATGTTGACATGCTTTAATGTTCAAAAAACACATTATTTTTCAAATACTGTACATTATTGTAGGTCCTCTATGCCCCGCCTCTCTCAAACGCTTCGATTTCTACAAAGCCCCTCCTTCCGACAAGCATAGTCTGCTCTTATTGGCCAACTGATCCAGAGCATTGTGATTGGCCGAACACCACAAACAGGAGTCAGAAATGTAATGTCCCTTTCCATAATCGCGAGCTATAGATTTTAAAATAAATGTAAAGACAGTTAATAATGTCCTTAGTTTTACCATCAGTTCAAGCCCAAGAGAGAAACAGAGTGTGACAGACACAGTAATGAAGCTTGTATGTGTTTGCACACAAGCCACGGTTGTGTGAGCATATCTCCCTCTCTCACACACACGCGCACACACACACACACAACGCTGCACTGTGATGCTCTCTCTCTCTCACACACACGATGTGGAAAACTCCGCATTTTAACAGTCAATAGAAAATACTTGAACTAATAACAAAACATACAGTAGCTGATTCAGAAGCGCCAGATTGTCATAGCATAGCAAAGAGCCCCTCCTCTCCCTAGATTCACGATACGGCCGTCCATAAAATGCATTGCTGTTCACAGCTTCTCCCTGATACTACTGAACTTGAAACTTCTCCCTGACACTACTTTATTGAAACCATGCCTTAAGCAAATATTTCCACATTGTGACATAGACATGTGGGGGCGTGTTTAAACAAGCTGTTTTAGGGGGGCGTGGCAGAGTCTTAACTTTGATAAAGAATATCTCTTTGGTTTTGAGACTTTAGTCTTTGCAACTTCAGGGATTTTATCTATGCACAATCAACTTGTAATACTCCAAAGAGAAAGCAAAACTTGAAATCGCATCATATGACCCCTTTAATCTAAAGACGTGTCCCTTACCTTCTTACAGCATTGCTGAGAGCATAGTAGATGGGTTTGGTCGGCTTGAACTTTGCCATCGCCAACATTTCCTTCACAAGGATTCGGGAGGAATGGGGTATCATTCCCATGCCATATACAGCAGCGTCAATCTCAACTGAGGACCTGTCAAAGGTCCTGAAAATCTGCATGATAGCACTGGTGCATTCTGGGGTGCCGCATTGCAGCAAAGCCTGGTACGTCAAAGACCGAGAGATCTCCAGGGCCTCGGGAACAGCGGCTGCCAAGGTTTCAGCTTCCATCTTTCGGATCACAGCTACAAGCTTGTGAGCCAACTGGGCTCTCTTGCGTCCATCATTGGTCTTGGAAAGGCCAGAAAGTTCCTTCAGAACGGCAAGGGCAGCATCTTTATCCTGGATGGGGCTCATGTCAACACTGCGGTCAAGATGGAGGGGTTTCATATTGGCCACATCTGGAGGCACAACAGCACATTTTACATTTTGTTTGGCAAGCAAGTTATGAACATTCAAACCAAAAATAATGATCTTACTGTGGTCAAAGACTATGTCATTGTACTCAGCAACTCCTAAAAGATTCAAGGCCTGTTTACCAGTATTGGTCACTCCATATCTTCCCCTGGTCATAGCCATAGAGACAAACATCAGAAGTGCATGACCATCCAGCTATGTTGACAAAATCAAGCAATTAACATTTATGCATTTGCGCAGATGCTTGCATCCAACGCACCTAGCTTTGTATTCTGGGTGTGCATGTTATCAACTCATGCATTCCCTGTGAATCAAACCAATGACCTTGCTCCACACTTTGAGCTACAGGAAAGCAATTTACTTCACGTACTTGTACGAGAAAGGCACAAGAACATGTTTTTCAGTGCAACTTCCAGAGGTCATATGGTGCTGCTCATTATCAAACTTGTAGTTGCAGGTCTGGTTGCTCCAGATCAGCTGAGCAAGAGGATGGTTCTTTGGAAGAGAGAAATAAAAACATTGTTGATCTCACTCCACTCGTCTCCACTGGGATTTTACACAAAACTTAAACCTAGGTCTCAGAATTCACCAAGCCAGTGATGAGGGCCAAGGGACTGGTGTGGTCCTTGATTGGTCTGAACTTGTCACATTTGGACAGGTCTCTGTTTAGGGTGACTTCAGTGTAAATGTCTTCTCTGGTTTTCACCACGTAGTCAGTCTTACACAGTCCGTAGATGGTGGGCTGGAACAGAAACGGTCTCAATAGCAATTTTTCCATCCAAAGATGCAAATTTAACTTATGCGCAAAACTGGAATATCACATAAAACATTTGCGAATAAAGCACCGTTTCCATCCAAGGAGTCAAAGGGAACTGATAAACTGGCACTAAATATCACTAATAAGAAAAGTAGGAGCCCAGTAGGCACCAGACTTCTATGTAACGTCAGGTTAACAGACGTTGCATTTTGGTTAAAAATGAAAATCGGGTTGGCGTCAATATTTGACGTTAATTTGACGTTGACTTAATATTGGATTTTGGTTGCACAACCTAAAAACAACAAAACATCAACGTCAGCTGACATTGGTATTGGACATCAATTTAACATCGACATTAGACGTTGAATTTACATAGAATTTTGGTCACCCGACGTCGCAACCGAAATTTAACCAAATATCAACGTCTTATGACGTTGTGTGCCTGTTTTGTGCCTGCTGGGAGAAGCTATACTGAATATAATAATTTTGATATATGATAAATGACTTGCGCCTCCGAGCGAGCAGACGAAACACAAATGCAGTCATTGCTTTCGGCGGTGGATGCTGCTGTTTGGGAACGCAGTCGTGTAAGACAATTATACAGAAATACTTTGAGGACAGACTTTTCTCAGACATTTCAGAAAGACCAAAAAACATTTCAGATGCTGTGCAATGAAATCGCTGGTTAGTCAAGTTATCCCATCATATCGTGCAAAGTCACATTCGCATGCTGGAATTTATTCAATAAATGTGTTTATCCTATTCAAACGTGTGCATACGTTTCCATCCAGCATTTTTGATGTGATATAGGTGGATGGAAACACGGCTAATGTCAAGAGGTTGATTTGGCATCTTTCTCTCTCAAGAGTGAAGTTTCTCAACAGACCATCTCTTTGTTCCTGTCCTCCTCAAGCACAGGGACAGCGAGAGCAGAGATGATTCCCCTCTTGATGTTGAGGATGTTTATAAGCTCGTCGTCCTCAGGGAAAAGCTTGACCTCATCATCTCCTTCAACGGTGAACTTCAGAGGATGTCTGAACAAAGAGAGAAGCGTTTGTTGAATATATAAGATATTTGCAAATTTTTTAGATACTTGACCTAATCAAAATAATACAGCTGCAGTTTGATTGAGATTATTGGAATGCACGATGAAAAAACTGCACGATGAAAATGGTTAAAAACAGAGTTATCTCTTCATATGTCTTTCTTGCAGAATCATAATTGTACATGCTTGACAGCAAAGACAACACTTAAGGTTTATTCACACCGAGGACGATAATTATAACTATACGGTTTTAACAATTGTTCTAATCTGATGTACGTAGAGTTGGGAATCGATTCCATCAAAGGGATTTGGCTCCTCTTTTAGTTCTCTAAAATGTCAAATGGTTGCTTGTTAATAGTCTTGGGAAGCCTGATTCACCTCCAAGAACCGGTTCGTTTCAGACCGCTCGTTTAATGAATCGTTTAAGAGAAATGGTTTGCTTATACATCTTGGACAAGTTTTCTATCATGAGGTTTTGCACCTAAAACATACAATACAGACATTTGATGCACAAAAGCGGATTTTTAGGTGTCTATATGTAACGGATGTATGCCAGTAAGGGCTGTGTGTAAAACCTCACTCTCCTGACCTCAAAAAGAGGCGTTCTAGCGACTGACGCTAGAGGCTGTAGCCTTTGGCGTTCCTTGTTAGAGCGCCCGCCTCCCGCACCGGAATCCCGGGTTCAAGACCCGCTCCGACGAGTTGTGGCAGTGTGGACCCGGGGGGTTACATTGGTGCTGTGACCCGGATGGGAGTGAGGTTTAGGGGGGTGAGTGTAACGGATGTAGCTATGCCAGTAAGGGCTGTGTGTAAAACCTCACTCTCCTGACCTCAAAAAGAGGCGTTCTAGCGACTGACGCTAGAGGCTGTAGCCTTTGGCGTTCCTTGTTAGAGTGCCCGCCTCCCGCACCGGAATCCCGGGTTCAAGACCCGCTCCGACGAGTTGTGGCAGTGTGGACCCGGGGGTTACATTGGTGCCGTGACCCGGATGGGAGTGAGGTTTAGGGGGGTGAGTGTAACGGATGTAGCTATGCCAGTAAGGGCTGTGTGTAAAACCTCACTCTCCTGACCTCAAAAAGAGGCGCTCTAGCGTCAGTCGCTAGAGCGCCTCTTTTTGAGGTCAGGAGAGTGAGGTTTTACACACAGCCCTTACTGGCATAGCTACATCCGTTACATATAGAATATATATAAAATAATTCTCATTATTTTTGAACTCATTATTTAGCTAAAAATGGCTTGTTCTGTTGTCTACAATGAAAGATATAATAGATGATGAGTGTAAAAGGACGTAAGCCTTCAACTCTTGCAGTCACTGCGAGATTAGGTTAACACATTTATTCCAATCTATAAATAAATAATCTAAAATAACACAATGAGGATTGGATTACAACGTTGACTCCAGAACCAGGAATCAGAATCCTGATTTAAAGTCTGAAAAATGTCAGACTTTAAAGAGCTTGTGCATTTAAAGCGGCAGACTTATAATACACAGAGCGTCATCATGTGCCGATGTGGATGCTAGTATTGTTATAGTTATTGGTGTGAACAGGCCTTTACTTCTCCATGGCGGTTTTGAAGTCCTCAGTGCCAGCAGCTGCTCCAAACACTGGGTTTCCATCTGCATCGACGCCAATCGCTTCTCTCAGCGTGCAGTCGGTGGTGCGCACGATGAAGCGGCATGTCCCAGGAACCGCAATCTCAACCTAATGCCATATTCACACTGCACTGTTTACGAAACGTTACTAACGTTAATGTTTGATGTAGAGAAATGAGCTCATACTGTACCTTGCAGCTGGCCCCGGGGCCATTGACTGCCTCGTTCAAAGCGTTCAAGGACTCGGTCTTATAGAAGTATTCATACTTGTTGAAGACTTTATATCTTTTGGCCACTGTGGAAGCAGCAGAGCAATTCATTAAAAAACATTACTACATGCATAAACACATGCTTTCTGCAGAATGACTTCAAGAGACATACTCAAGCATGCTCCTTCATCCTGCGCTTCTGTAATATAAAATAAATACATGTCATTACGCTGTAATCAGGGCTGGAAACGTGCAAAATGTGAATCTGTAGTAGTTCTTTATTGCACTGACATTGGCAATGGGGTGAGAAAAGTTAAATTCATGCATACATGGTCTAATTCAATATTAAATTTAATAACTTTTATGTACTTTTGACCCTATGTCTATACAAATTCCACTATTAATACAATGACCACCCATGTCTTATTATATTTTAATGTATGCATTTTCTATAAATTGGATCTGCAAATATTCTTCTTCACATGAGATCTTTACAAAATTATTTTTGATTATTTATTAATTTTAATTTTGTGTTCTACTGATTCTGATAATTGAGTTAAATCGATTATTCAGATTTGTGTTATATTAAAAACTAATAAATAAATGAACAATAACTAAAAAATAATTCAAAGAAACAAATTTATATTTCATACTCCATTGTCAGGTGGTTTTTTTTCAGGATAAAACTTGTGTCATTTTGCATCTTAAATAAATGTATCTCGATTTAAGATTATTTAGATATTTGTACAGGACGAAAATACAAAAATACTGAGGAAGAAAAGCACATTTGCAGTTCAAATATTAAATAAGAGAATTAAATTTGATGAACTTTGCAACATTCACACTGAACTGAATCATCATCTTTATAATTAAGCTGTATAAACACTGTTATATCTGTACTGTACAGAAATAAACATGACTAGAGATACTCACTGGACACGGCGATGGTGCTCAAAAGCAGCAAAAGACGGAGATTATTATCCATGATGCTTCAGTTTTCAGATTTCTGACCAGGACATTTATACCAAACCAAACTCATGTTAAAATCTCAGCCAGACTCCAAAGTTCACACAAACGCTGGGACAGAATAAAGCTAATAGAGTTTGACATTGATTTTCCTGAAAAATGTCTGATAGCACAAACATAATATTAGCCATTTGGACACATGTTCAATATTTCAGATTTTGAATGAACACAAATGGATGTTAGGAGAGGTTAAATACATTAAATATAAATGTAATCTGCACACTTATACGGCTTGTAGCATGTCAAAATAGTAATGATTTATAATGTTGTATGCTATTCGTCTCAAGTATAGATAAATATTGCATAATATTGAACAATTTCCAAATCTTGCTCAGCCTATAGCTTCAGATCCGGACTCAGCTAAATTAGTCTAGACTAAACAAGGACTTTGTGACAAATATAATCAGGGGGTGTCAAGATATATGTACACTCAAAAAAATGATTTTTGCTCTTTGTTCAATTTCATTAATTAAAATGAGCTCATACAACATAACTCTTGGTAAAAATGGTCCCAACTTAATTTTATTAAATATAAACAATGTAATTTAAAAACAATTAGGTTTACACGTTTTTTTTTAATTGAGTCAACAAGAATATTTTTCGTTCGATTTTACTTGTGTAACTAGGAAGTGGATTTCCCTTCCCATCATGCTTTGCACAGGGCTGGATAAGGAGAGTAAATCTTGAAATAAAATGTTATTTTAGGCATTTTTTATTTAGATGATAAAATTGGGAGACTTGTTAATGTTTAATTTGGATAAAAGCGTCTGCTAAATGACTAAATGTAAATGTAAATGTAAATGTAATGTTCTTTTATGTTTGTATTTAAAAGAGTTTCTGGTATGTTAGTGTTTTGGGGGGTTACCATTGTGGTAAAGTGTAGAGCATGTGCTTGGGTTGATGACCAGCTAACATGACACAAAGTTTTTTAATAACAAAGAAACAATTATGGGCATGCCATGGATGTAACAATATCATCATATGCTATGCCTAACAAATTGGCTAATGCCTAAAGTTAAGTAAATCCAACAAATAATTTATTTTGAGTGTAGAAACAATTTATTATCCAGTTAAATGTTTTAGCAAGCATAAAAACATCACTTCATCAATGTATCAATTTAATTTAAACTATATTTGATCAAATTGAGTTGGCCCAACTCAATTACAATTCATCCAATGAATTATTTTTTTGAGTGTAGGCTACTGATGTTAAAATCACAATGTAGCGGCTGGATTGCAACTATTACATATATCATTTGCCTATTTACATTGTCTATTTTGTATGTATATACCTAATTTATCTGTTGTATGTTTCTTTATTTGCTTATCATATTTTATATTTTACTGTGCCCTGCTGTTGTTTTGTGCACAGGCATGGCATGGCAAAACTTTATCTAGTAGGAATGACCCAATTTTTTTTTAGTCCTCACTGAAGGAATTTAAGTTTATACAACAAGATTACAACAACTCATTTCAAACAAATTAGATTTTGGTGGAAAAATGTAATTAAATTTCGTGGAAAAGTTTACTCTAATTTTTTTAAGTTCATTCAACAACTTTTTTTTTTGAGTGTACTCATATGCTGATGCATGGATAAAACATGAAAACCAGAGAGACATATGAATGTGGATTATGTTTAGATGGAATAAATTGTTCAGTTCCTAAAGTCTGGCTGTGATTTTGATGTCGTATAGACAGAATCTGGCATCGCATAACCCTGATAGTAGCAGAAAAACACTGTTTTTATATATATTATTACATTAATCTGCAGAAGTGAGGACAGCAGCGGGACTCTGAACTCTTTACACTGACCTGAATTCATTTTGAACTACTTCTACACACCGCTGTGGATTTGGGGGCATTTTGCTTTTTTACATTAAATAACTTAATCAAATACTAAAAGTTGCAATAATGAGAAACAAGACACAAAGGTTTCTAGATGTGTGCAGCTTCAAGAATTGATCAATCAATAGTGACTTCTTGGTCTCATACTGTTATTGTACTTATACGGTGCTTTATTTTGTGCTTTTTGGATCTCAGAAGTGTACATTACTGTCTGCTTGCTCTTTGTTTGGGTTTCAAAGAAGAAATGAAAACCGGCTTGAGATTCACGGGTCATTTCAGATCAGTGAGATGTTATTCTGAAAGACAAACTATATATATTTAGAGAGATATGAAGCAAAACAGAGAGCAATGAGAAACTAATATGCTAAAAAGATTGGGAAACTGTGTGGAAATTTACCTGAAATATAATTTCCAATGTTAACAACAGGTGTCAGTGTTGAGCAGAAATACACATCTGGTCAATGTGCTCAACATTGATATTTTAAAAAATTTTACCCAGTAAAAGTTATTTTAGTGTAATTGTAGTCAAATCTGGACTGGTTCTGATCAAGCGTCAGAATAACTGTATTCATATTTCCAGATGAACACTTTCTGAAGACGCTCAGCTTTACTTGATTCTCCATCAATCATGTTTCAGTCTCAAATCTGATCATCAGGATCTTATTTCTTCATCTCTCGATCAGCATTGTGTTATATACAATCTCATCTTAATAAGACATATTACTGGAGATATAGAGCGACCGCTGATATTTACATCGTTGTATGTCAGTATCTGTTATAAAGATCTCATTGATTTACATCACAAACATCAGAATTTGATCATAGAAATATCAGCATCTGAAACAAGTCTCTGAATAAAACTGAGCTGTTAGTCCTTCATATTCTCACTATATCAGACTATATGAGCCGTAAAAGCCTGATTGATCAAATATGATGTTTTGAAGTTCGTTGCATGTCTTCTTTCTGATTGAACACGTTCCCATGAGTCTTTGCAGCAGAGCTGGTTTACTCATACTTTCCTATGCAACATTGTGCTGAGGCTCCGGTCGAGGGGCGGAGTGAGAGTGTGTGTTGTGTGTGGTGTGGTGTTTGTGTTTGTGTGTGTGAGGAGAGAGAGAGAGAGAGAGTGTGTGTGTGTGTGTGTGTGTGTGGTGTTTGTGTTTGTTTGTGTGTGTGTGTGTGTGTGTGTGTGTGTGTCTGTGTGTGTGTGTGTGTGTGTGTGTGTGTGTGTGTGTGTGTGTGTGTGTGTGTGTGTGTGTGTGTGTGTGTGTGTGTGTGTGTGTGTGTGTGTGTGTGTGTGTGTGAGAGAGAGAGAGAGAGAGAGAGAGTGTGTGTGTGTGTGTGTGTGTGTGTGTGTTGTTTGTGTGTGGTGGTGTGGTGGTGTGTGGTGTTGTGTGTGTGTGTGTGTGTGTGTGTGTGTGTGTGTGTGTGTGTGTGTGTGTGTGTGTGTGTGTGTGGGTGTGTGTGTGTGTGTGTGTGTGTGGTGTGTGTTGTGTGTGTGTAAGAGAGAGAGAGTGTGTGTGTGTGTGTGTGTGTGTGTGTGTGTGTGTGTGTGTGTGTGGTGTATGTTTTGTCTGTGTGTAGAGAGAGAGAGAGGGTTGTGTGTGTGTGTGTGTGTGTGTGTGGTGTGTGTGTGTGTGTGTGTTTGTGTGTGTGTGATGTGTGTGTTGTGTGTGTGTGTGTGTGTGTGTAGTGTGTGTGTGGTGAGGAGAGAGAGAGAGATGTGGTGTGTGTGGTATGTGTCGTTGTCGTAGGTGTGAAGAGATGTGTGTGTGTGTGTGTGGTGTGTTTTGTCTAGAGTTACAGGCTTATCTGTCCGGGCGTTGGGTGGAGATATCTCAAATATGCGTGTGTTCAGATCCAGAGCTCGCAGCGGCGTGGAGAAGATGTTTACTGACGCTGGACTTTGTCCCCGAAGCCTTTCTGAGTTTCTGAACACATGCGGACGGAGAGAAGAACGACAGAAGTGAATAAAACAAACATGGAGAGCAGAAGATCGAGGAGCACTGGGTGAAAGAGGTGAGCGACATCGACAAAACCGGATTATGTCAGATGTTGACCTTTTCAATAAGAGTCCCGTTAGTTAATGTTAGTTAATGCATTAATTAACAACGAGCAGTGCATTTAAGGTACACGGAAAAAATAATTGGTGTAGGATTTACTTTACATTTTTACTCCGTTTCACAAACAATTACAAAGAAACTTTCTTCAAAGTAGAAAAATTGTAATTGTATTTTTCTGTTAAATGTATCCCAGAAAATCAATATTAATCTATATTACTAATATATATATATAATTAGTTATATTATTTATGTATTTATTTATACTTTTTGTAAATTGTATTTAATCTTCAAACAGTAATTATAAAAAATACAACTGTTCGTTGTTAGTTTGTTATTTCAGTTATATTAATATTAACAGATACAACTTCAGATTGTAATATATGTAATATTAGTAAATGTTGAAATTAATATTAATTCATACTTTAGAAGGATTTTCATTGTTAGTTCATGTTAACTAATTTTGACAAATTAAATATTTTTTGTAAAGTTATCAACAGTAACTGTGTCACAATGTATTAATTTTCTTTTACAGGAAAATATAAAAATACAATAGTATCATGTGTTAATGTCTATTTTTGATTATTCAGTGAATGGAAAACTTTATAAAAAAGTGCTTCGTCTCATTTGATCATTTGATCTTTTTATTGAGATCTTGATGGAATCGAATCAAAAGATGATTCATATTAAAATCAGTCAGTTTCACATTATGAAAAATCTCAAGACGTAAAACAGTCAAACTAATATTAGAACAATATAGACCAAATTACAGCAATTAATGCAAACGGATAAAATGTTGTCCAGCAGTTTTTATAAAATAATAAAAACAATAATTCAATTGTACATAAACATATTTACATAAATATGTAAATATTTACATTAAATATTGTACATATTTACATAAACTAGTGGTGTCAAATTATTAAAATAATTAAATAACAATTATAAATATTTAATTACAATTAAATAATTAAATAAAAACGTTTTATTTACATAAACTAGTGGTGTCACATTATTAAAATAAATAAATAGCAATTTTAAATAATTCAATTAAATTAAATAATTACATCAAAATGATAAATAATTCAATTCCATAATTGTTCATTAGGGTTTGTAATATTTATTATTAATCAATTTTAGTAAATTTCCCTAAGGGACAAATATCCCTGAATTTAATAGAAAATTGTTTTATATATTATGAAAACCTTTTCGGCTTTTTAAGGTTTTATTAATTACAGGCATATAAGTTTTAGTTTTTTGTTTGTTCTAACATTGATTTATCAGGTTTTCCATCCCTGGTTCTTAAACATCTGCTGCTATCTGTCTAATATATGTGATGCTGTCAGACCTGTGTCCCCATGTCTTGTGTGACAATATGGCAAGCCCACCTGTCCACCTGGTTCACCCTAGGCCAGTGCCTGATCCTCGGAAGTGCCCTCCTTCATCGCCGCTGGTTCCGTCCAGTTCAGCACTTCCCAAGAGCCCCCAAGAGTCAGTGCTTCCCGAGCGCCCGCCAGTGCCGCCTCCTCGACAGCGCCCTCCAGAGCCGTCCTTCCAGAGAGCCCCCAAGTCCTCCAGAGCCCTCCAAGCGTCCCCAAGCGTCCGCGCCTCCAGAGCGCCCCCAAGCGTCCGCGCCTCCAGAGCGCCCCCAAGCGTCCGCGCCTCCAGAGCGCCCCCAAGCGTCCGCGCCTCCAGAGCGCCCCCAAGCGTCCGCGCCTCCAGAGCGCCCCCAAGCGTCCGCGCCTCCAGAGCGCCTCCAAGCATCCCCAAGCTTCCGCGCCTCCAGAGTGCCCCCAAGTGTCCGTGCCTCCAGAGCGCCCCCAAGTGTCCACGCCTCCAGAGCGCCCCCAAGCGTCCGCGCCTCCAGAGTGCCCCCAAGAGTCCGTGCCTCCAGAGCACCCCCAAGCGTCCGCGCCTCCAGAGTGCCCCCAAGAGTCCGTGCCTCCAGAGCGCCCCCAAGCGTCCGCGCTTCCAAAGCGCCTCCGGGCAGCAATCTTCCCAAGAAAATTTTTGGGGGGGGAGGCTCCAGAGCACCCCTAGCGTCCGCACCTCCAGAACGGCCCAGAGCGTCCGCGCCTCCAGAAAGCCCCCAAGTGTCCACGCCTCCAGAGCGCCCCCAAGCATCCGTGCCTCCAGAGCGCCCCCAAGCATCCGCACCTCCAGAGTGCACCCAAGCATCCCCAAGTGTCCGTGCCTCCAGAGCGCCCCCAAGTGTCCCCAAGCGGCCGCGCCTCCAGAACGCCCCCAAGTGTCCGCGCCTCCAGAGCGCCCCTAAGCATCCGCGCCTCCAGAGCACACCCAAGCATCCCCAAGCTTCCGCGCCTCCAGAGTGAGGAGGCGCCAGAGTGCCCCCAAGCGTCCGTGCCTCCAGAGCGCCCCCAAGCATCCGCGCCTCCAGAGTGCCCCCAAGCGTCCCCAAGTGTCCGCGCCTCCAGAGCGCCCCCAAGTGTCCGTGCCTCCAGAGCGCCCCCAAGCATCCCCAAGCGTCTGCGCCTCCAGAGCGCCCCCAAGCATCCACGCCTCCAGAGCGCCCCCAAGTGCCCGCGCCTCCAGAGCGCCCCCAAGAGTCCACGCCTCCAGAGCGCCCCCAAGCGTCCGTGCCTCCAGAGTGCCCCCAAGAGTCCGCGCCTCCAGAGCGCCCCCAAGTGTCCGCGCTTCCAAAGCGCCCCCGGACAGCAATCTTCCCAAGAAAATTTTTGGGGGGGGGGGCTCCAGAGCACCCCTAGCGTCCGCGCCTCCAGAGCACCCCTAGTGTCCGGGGGGGGGGGGTAATGTCCCCAGACTCGCCATGGTCGCCCGAGCTTCCTACTCCACCATTGGTCCTGGAACGGACACCGCCCTGAGGGCCACCTGCCCTGTCTCCATGTCCCTTGAGGCCTCCAGAGCGCCCACCCCCCCTCACCATTGGATGTTGTATGACGCGGGTCGCACTTGTGCGGAGGTGGGGGGGTAATGTCAGACCTTTGTCCCCATGTCTTGTGTCTCCCTTCCTCTTGTCCCCATATGTGGTCCTTCCTGTTTCCTGTTCCTTCTTAGTTCAGTGAGTCCCAGCCGTGTGTCTTGATTATGTTCCAGGTGTGTCTAGTTAGTTCTCTCTATATATAGTCCGTTCTGTCCCATGTTTCCTGTCAGTTGTTATACGTCATGTCTGATGTCTTCCTGTGTCCATCTGTTGGAGTCTCTGATGATTAAAGAAAGTATAATTTAATACTGTCCTCGTCTCCTCGTTCCATACCAGTGAGAAGTGTGACAGATGCATTATAAAATGTGAAGCAGAATCTGTTTATCCTGTCATACACAGATGGAGACGCTTCCAGCTGAATGCTGAGATGAACCCGCTGCGCAGCTGCCGGACGAGGACGAGTGTGTGTGGTCTGCTGCTGTCTCTGCTCTGCGTCTGCGCTCACATCTACATGCAGCTCGAGGCTCTGCGTCTGCAGCTGCACAGGACCGTCACCACGGCAACAGATGCTGCAGCTGATGCTGGATCCACCTGCTGCTCCGCGCTGAAGCATCACAGGCGGGTGAGAGAGAAACTCAGCCTTCAGACAGATAATCTAACTCAGCGCTGAAGCATCACAGGCGGGTGAGAGAGAAACTCAGTCTTCAGACAGATAATCTAACTCAGCGTTCCTCAACCTGTACCACTTCTCAAAGACAGCATCTGAAGGCGTATCATGATATCTCTGCTACTTCTGCAGTAATGACCACAAAGCGTGTTATCTCCATAAACTAGAAGTGACACCATATTAAACTAAGAATTACAATCATTTAAAATAAAATAATGCAGCTTTTTGTTTACATTGAAGTGGCACTCTATTCAAATAATTACAATGTATAAAAAAAAACTTATTTACATAAACTATATTAAACAATTCAATATAATAATTATAAATAATAAAATGTATTAAATACAATTATTTTAAATAAACTAGGAATTGAACTACATTAAAATAATTACATTAATACATTTAATTAAATTAGCCTTATTTACAGTAGATGTGGCACTATATAAAATAATTAAATACAATTTAAATTAAAACAAAATAAATGTATTCACAAACTATGAGTTTGTGAGTATATTAAAATTATATAATAAAATAAAATAATTATAACTAACTTAATAAATTAATAAAAATAAAAATATATTTTTTTTTATAAAAAATAATAATAATAATTAAATTCCATATTTTTCCATATGCTTACTCACACATGGCAATTTAACTTGACATTAGTAGAAAAAATTATATTCATTATGAAAATTTCCATGACTTTCAGATTCTATAAGTTTTTAAAAATTCCTTACATATTTTTTATAGTTTTTCAAACCTGATTCAGTAGAAAAATTCCAAAACATATTCAACAAAATGCTAGTTGTTGATGAAAATAAAAAAATGTCAGCTAACTTATTGCTTGTTTTGTCTTACATTAAATCATTTTGAAGACATGTTGTGGCCCGTCTAATTCTCAAAGCATCTACTTATCTTACTAGAAAGAGTTCGATATCGATGCAAAGAAAACCGGATCAGTCTCTCAGCCGATAGAGCAACAGTTTTCTCCACAGATGCTGAATATTCATGTCAGAAATACTCGTGAACACAAGCGTATTCATGCTCGTCTGAAGACTTTCACCCTCTCTGGAGCAGACAGACGCAGGGCCTGACCTCTGACCTCGGACTCGAAGCACCACACAAAGCTCCCTTTTCAGTGCACTTGGACGATTTACTGAAACTGAACATCTTAAATGACTCGTACATAATACATGAGCTCATTAACATAAGACCGCCCACATTTACACATCAAAACCGGTTCGGTATTCAGTAACGTGACGCATGCTAATGAATGATGCTCAGTGTCTTAAAGATACAGCAGCAGAAATATTGACTGATATTAACATGCTCGCATCGGGTTCACACAAGCGTGATATTAAACACTTGTTGAAAGAGAGATTCAGTATTTTGAGGGAAGGGTTTATCGTCTCTATTAGAACCATATGAAGGGTGTGATACACCAACACACACATAAACACACAGAAATATCTGAACGAGTCAGTGTTATTGACTCAACTTTTGTTCATCAAGGAGGCATTAAATCGATCAGTAAAGACATTTATAATCTTACAAAAGATTTATATCTCAAATAAACGCTGTTCTTTTGAACTTTGTGTTCATCTGTGAATCCTGAAAAATTTAATTTATCAGTTTCCACAAAAATATTGTGCAGCACGACTGTTTTCAACATTGATAATAATCAGAAATGTTTCAGCAAATCAGCATATTATTATGATTTCTGAAAAATACTGGAGCAATCATGCTGCAAATTCAGGTTTGATCAGAGAAATGTAATTATAATTTGAATACATAATCACATAGAAATTAGTTATTTTAAACTATTTCACAATTCTTTATGCTTTTTTGATTAAATAAGTGCAGTCTTGATGAACAGAAGATACTCTTCAAAAACATTAAAACAATCTCACCGACCCCACATTGTTTTAATGCTGGTGTATGATGTTCAATAATACAATAACACAAAAAAGCATCATAACAGCAGTTTATATGCCGTTACAATCTTCTAGCAGAAGTAAAACAGGCTCTTTTTAATTCTGTTCTGAAATCAAAGTTTCATTTACAACAAAAACATTCTTTAAATGTCTACAACAGCTTTTTTTAACTTGGGTTTGTGAAGGCAAGCATCACTGTTTTTAGTGATTTAAACAAACATATGATAATTTGATGGCACCGCTTGTTATATTTGGGTTAATCATATTCCCTCATATTTTCAGCTTCTCCTCAGACTTGTGATGTTTGCTATCAAACTCTTCGTATTAAAATCACAGTTAGTAAATGAGCCCTGAATGTGCTTCTATAACACGAGTCCCGAGGGCTTCTGCGTGTCTGAAGAACAGATATCAGGAGTGAATTAAAGCCAGCTGTGCAAACAGAGCAGCCGACGGCTGTGTTAGAGACTCGCTCAGATTGTGTTTCCTTTAACAACGAAGTTATTTATTGATCCATAAAACAGGAGAAAAGGAACAGTTCACCCAAAAATGAAGATTTGCTGAAAGTTTACTCCCCTCAGGATCATCCGAATGAGTTTGTTTCTTCATCAGGTTTGTAGAAATGTGTCTCAGCAATGGAAGTGAATGGGTGCCGTCAGAATGAGAGTCTGATAAAAACATCACAATAATCCACAGTCCATCAGTTATCATCTGGAGAAGACAAAAGATGAAACTAATCCAGCATTAAGATGTTTTTAACTCAAATATGAGTCCATAATCCATAACTCCATCCAACAAAATGTTCTAAGAATATTTAGTTTAGTTTTTGACAACCTTCAAAGAATGTTGTTGTTGTTTTTGTGCTTGTTTGTATATGAACATTAATGAAACATTTCATTGTATCACTCGGCAAACATTATGTGAACGTTACTTTTGAAAGTTCTGAAACAAGTAGCAGAGTTTTAAAAACGTTAAATGCTTCCCATGAACGATGTATAAATAACATTCTGAGAACATTATTTTAATAAAGACCAGATCACTTTGAATGAATGTTGTGTTGGTGTTTCTGGAGTAATGTTAGTTCTGAGAATATTCTCTGTAGCTGATAATCTATAATAACTCTTCCTCAGTGATAAAGTGTTCTGGTCTGAATCAGGAGAGAAATCTGCTCAGATCAAAACAGCTCGAAACTAATATGTGACTCGATAACAACAGCAGATGCACTTTATCACTGAGGAAGAGTTATTATGGATTATGGACATTAAAAACATCTTAATGCTGGATTAGTTTCATCTTTTGTCTTCTCCAGATGTTAACTGATGGACTGTGAATTATTGTGATGTTTTTATCAGACACTCATTCTGACGGCACCCATTCACTGCAGAGCATCCATTGACTCATTCTGACGGCACCCATTCACTACAGAGCATCCATTGACTCTCATTCTGACGGCACCCATTCACTACAGAGCATCCATTGACTCTCATTCTGACGGCACCCATTCACTACAGAGCATCCATTGACTCTCATTCTGACGGCACCCATTCACTACAGAGCATCCATTGACTCTCATTCTGACGGCACCCATTCACTACAGAGCATCCATTGACTCTCATTCTGACGGCACCCATTCACTGCAGAGCATCCATTGCTGAGACACATTTCTACAAACCTGATGAAGAAACAAACTCATCCTGATCTCTGATGACCCGAGAATGAGTAAATATTAGCAAATGTTCAGTTTTGAGTGAACTGTTCCTTTAAGAGCAGCGCAGCTGGATTATAAGTAAGTGGACTCTTAAGCTGAACAGCAGACGGAGAAGGACTGCGAGAGAAAACATGCTAATATTTATGAAGTACTGAAGGCACTTGGGAGGATGGAGCATTGCAGCCCCAGATGTTGTGCTCATGTTGAACCGGGTTTGTTTGACATTCGTAATAAAAGCCACCGCGTCGTCTGGAGTAAAACCAGCTGGAGATAGAGCGACTGAATCAGTCCTTCCAGCTTCATGATCAGACCAGCCTCACAGATCAGGCACATGATGATGATAATAGACGCTTACTGGGGATTGTGTGTTTATATTAATAAACATTTACTCAGAAATACAAATGCAGCAGAGCAAGGAAAAGAGCCAGGGGTTCAAGGATGGCCAACAAATAAAGGAGATCATTAAAATACAGAAACAGATCACATAACAACTAACATACTCTTCCATCAAAACATAAATGATCAAATATACATTATACAAAAACACCAAAACCTGAGCATACATTTACAGTTTTAATTGCCTTTTTGTGATAGGAGGTGGATAAATATTTAATATACATTTTAATATCTTCTTGAAAGTAAGAAACGTGGGGGGGGGGGGGACTTTCATAACCTTGCATTTGTGGATCAAATATTTTGCACGCAAAATTATTAAATTGCAGAGAAAGTAAATATTTCCATATTGCTTCTCAATAGTGAAAATTCCAAACAAAGTCACTGTGTATGAAATTCATAATGAACTGGCAAATGTCCTGCCAATATAATAATAATACATAAATATTATAATAAATGCCAAAGTTTTCTTGAATGAACACGATGGCAATAAAGATGCAGCACAGTTCACATCTGTGCTTAAATAGAGTTCTGACACAATAAAGGTTTTAGTGCTTACTGGTGTTTCTGCTGCTGCTTTCCCGCCAAAATGATGTCACTTCCTGGAGGATGACGGTGATGTCACTGATGAAGTCACGGGGATGGAACATGATATTAATAAGTTCACACACATAGAAAACTGATTATCAATGTAAGGAATATTCTTAAGAAGAATGTTTGGTTTGAAATATTTCAGCTTGACAAAACTATTTTTAGATTTCAATATTTCAATATTTCAAACCAACGACCTGCTAAAGATAACATTGAATAAACTGTCAGTGTTTCTTTGTAAGATGGAAAATATGGATTATCACAATTATTTTATAACATTATTTTCATGACAATAATATAAATTGTTTAAAATAATGTTAAATACTAAACATTTAATTACATATATTTGGATAAAGCTAAAATGATGACAGAAAATGATAATATATTAAATATAATAAGACCAGTGTTATTGTTTACTAAAACTACTAAAAATAGTTTTTGGTAATTAAATAAACCTTAAATTAAATATAAATATTGGATGAAAAACAAACTTAAAATACTTGCTTTGGCGACTAAATTAAATAAGTTTGTTAAAATTACTAAAACAAAAAAGAAATATAGATAATAGAATAAAAAAAGAAAACATTACAAAAGCAAATAAAATTACTAAAAACAAAATGAAAACAGAAAATATTACTAAAAAGTAATATAGTTGAAATGCTAAGAAAAAAACTATAATAAAAACAATCAAACAAAAGATAAATATCTTCACTTATGAATATTTAACTGTACAGAAATATTCAAATATGTAACAGAGCATCTTGACGTTTCAAGACGTGGAAATATGAGATGAGACACGGTTATGTTTACTAAAATAAAAATACATATGTGACCCTGGACCACAAAACCAGTCATAAGGGTCCATTTACTGACATTTTATGATTATGCATCATCTGAAAGCGGACTAAATAATATTTCCATTGATGTATGGTTTGTTATGATAGAGCAATATTTGTAAATCTGGAATCTGAGGGAGCAAAAAAATCTAAATATTGAGAAAATCATCTTTAAAGTTGTTCAAATGAAGTTCTTAGCAATGCATATTACTAATCAATAATTAAGTTTTGATATATTTATGGTAGGAAACTTACTAAATATCTTCATAACAGACAAATGTATAATTTTGACCACACAATGTATTGTTGTTATTGCTCCACATATACTCGTGCTGTTATGACTGCGTCTGTGCTGCAGGTCTCGTATAAGAACGCCTCAGACAGAAACGGAGAGGTTTGAAGTGTCCTGAGGGAAACACACAGACGCTTCTATATTGAGCAGATGTGGCTATCGTCACGGAGTAAGGTGACTGACGTGTTTGCACTGTTTTTGTGTAGATGTCTCGATGGAAGATCTCTCTGGAGCCGTGGGCCGCTGAGACTCCAGGTTTCCAGGAGGAGGCGGATCGGTTCCTCAGATACATCTCCACGCCGCAGGTACAATCCCAGCATTCACAGAGAGTTACTCAGCTGAGACGAGTGCTGATGTGTGTGTGTGTGTGTGTGTGTGTGTGTGTGTGTGTGTGTGTGTGTGTCTCTCTGTCTGTGTGTGTGTGTCTCTGTCTGTGTGTGTCTGTGTGTGTGTGTGTCTCTGTATGTCTGTGTGTGTGTGTGTGTGTCTCTGTGTCTGTGTGTGTGTGTGTGTGTGTCTCTGTGTGTGTGTGTGTGTGTGTGTGTGTCTGTCTGTCTGTCTGTCTGTCTGTCTGTGTGTGTCTGTGTGTGTGTGTCTCTGTGTCTCTGTGTCTCTGTCTGTCTGTCTGTCTGTCTGTCTGTGTGTGTGTGTCTCTGTGTCTCTGTGTCTCTGTGTCTCTGTGTCTCTGTGTCTCTGTCTGTCTGTCTGTCTGTCTGTCTGTCTGTCTGTCTGTCTGTCTGTGTGTGTGTGTGTGTGTGTGTGTGTGTGTGTGTGTGTGTGTGTGTGCGTGTGTGTGAAACATCTGTTCTCCAACGTTCACATCCAACAAAAAGTGCTGAGCGAAATGGATAACAAAACAGTGAGCTTAGTGCGAAAGTGGTTTGGACTCAATACACACAGCACTCGTGATGTTATTTTTCATCCCCAGTGGGAAGGAGGGTTGGGGGTACCAAACGTGTCATGGATTTATACCAGCATGCGGATTTCCCATCTTCTGAACATGCTGAATAATGATGATAAAGACGTTAGGGAGTTGGCTCGATCCTCCCTGTTCTTGGATCTAAGGAGACGCAAGGTGCCGCTGGGCAGGGAGACAGAGCCCCAGTTCCTTGGCTTCAAAAGGAAACCCAGCGGGAAACTGGACACTCATTCAGCTGGCTTTGGTGTCTGGTCAGATTGGCCGGATCTGAATGACCTCTGCGTTCGAACTGGAGTATCACTGGAGTATCACTGGAGTGGGTGAGATCTGACTCTGAGAGTGTGAGAGTCTCGGAGGATATCATCTCAGACCCCCTGACCTATGTCAGAGCAACAGCCACATACGGTGGTGATAGCCTCCCGCTAACATCTGCAGGAGCCCGGCGAACTCTCTTCGATCTACATCAATACCAACACAAACAACACTGGACTGGACTGAAACTTCAGGGAAAACTTACATGTCTTCCCTCTGCTGATCATTCTGTTTCACATTCATTTCTGAAGAATACTGCACTCAGTGAGGACATTGTTATTTTCACAGTAAAAGCTAGACTACAAGTTCTCCCTACTAGACTCAACCTTTCTATCTGGTTTCCTACAACTCAGGTCCCTCATTGTTTGCATCACACTACAGAACAGATCACAGAAACACTGCCACATATCT
>CM049816.1:1822706-1862706 GCA_027422435.1 Schizopygopsis pylzovi
GTGTGTGTGTGCGTCTGCGTGTGTGCGTCACTGCGTGCGTCTGTGTGTGTGTGTGTGCGCGCGTCTGTGTGCGCGTCTGCGTGTGTGTGTGTCTGTACTCACACGCTGGGCTGTCTGACACACTCCTGCCCTGCAGCTCTGTCCTCATCACACAGTCAGGCTTCATTCACACACATTATTCATGCAGATAGTTTTCACAATCTTAATCTCTTCAGGAAATCAGAATGAGGAATTTCAACTCTAAGAAACAAGCATCAGCGTTATTATAGTAACTAAACTCATAAAAACATGCGTTATTTGAAATACAATAAACTAACAGAAATAGATAAATAAGAAATAAAATAGATTGAACTTATTATTATTATTATTAATGTATTTGTCAACATTTTTCAGCAACATTTATCATTTTTAATAGTTTAAAAGTTAAATTGCAAAAATAACTAATACAAATTAATAAAAAGTATATAAGCATATTGCAAATGTAATACAAACATCAAAACAATTGGTAAAATTAAGTTTAAAAGAAAATGTAAAAAAAAGGAAAAAAAAGAAATGAGATTAGTATCTCAGTAATGCTAAAATAACAGTCTTGCATGAAGAAAATGAAGCCTATTTTTGGGATAATACTTTTTTTTTTTTTTATTATTTTCATGAGAATTTGCATTACTGTGATGCAAAACAACTTTAACTTTAAACTTTAATTGAAATAAAATATGAAAAACCTTAAACATACTTTATTTCAGATATCTGCCAAGGCAACATATCTCCTTTTCATTTAGTTGAAGTACTGAAGTACCTAAAAAAGAATGAATACAAATTATATAGACATATTTAAAAAAGCAAAAAAAAACAAAAAAAAAAAACACCACATAATTACTAAAATGTTATAGTATCGTTACAAATGAAAAATTTTACCGCAAAATAAACACATAAATAAAAATAATTCATTGATATCAGTAAAACAAATGCTGCCATTTATAAAAAAGTCAAAATAAAAAATAACTAAAAATAATTAAATAAATTATACAATTAAATAAATCGTCCTAATATGCTAAGTGCACATATGCTTCATTTTCTGTGTAAAATATAATTTATTATGCTGTAAACAAAGCAGCGCTGCTGCGCTTATGAACAGCGACGATACAGTGTTTCCTTGGTTACCGCTGTAAACAAAGCAGCGCTGCGCTTATGAACAGCGACGATACAGTGTTTCCTTGGTTACCGCTGTAAACAAAGCAGCACTGCGCTTATGAACAGCGACGATACAGTGTTTCCTTGGTTACCGCTGTAAACAAAGCAGCACTGCGCTTATGAACAGCGACGATACAGTGTTTCCTTGGTTACCGCTGTAAACAAAGCAGCGCTGCTGCGCTTATGAACAGCGACGATACAGTGTTTCCTTGGTTACCGCTGTAAACAAAGCAGCGCTGCGCTTATGAACAGCGACGATACAGTGTTTCCTTGGTTACCGCTGTAAACAAAGCAGCGCTGTGCTTATGAACAGCGACGATACAGTGTTTCCTTGGTTACTGCTGTAAACAAAGCAGCGCTGCGCTTATGAACAGCGACGATACAGTGTTTCCTTGGTTACCGCTGTAAACAAAGCAGCGCTGCTGCGCTTATGAACAGCGACGATACAGTGTTTCCTTGGTTACCGCTGTAAACAAAGCAGCGCTGCGCTTATTCCTACATTTCACTTTTGATTATACCCTGTATAATTTATCATGTGACAAATAAAGAAACCTTGAACCTTATGAACAGCAATGATACAGTGTTTCCTTGGTTACCGCTGTAAACAAAGCAGCGCTGCGCTTATGAACAGCGACGATACAGTGTTTCCTTGGTTACCGCTGTAAACAAAGCAGCGCTGCGCTTATGAACAGCGACGATACAGTGTTTCCTTGGTTACTGCTGTAAACAAAGCAGCGCTGCGCTTATGAACAGCGACGATACAGTGTTTCCTTGGTTACCGCTGTAAACAAAGCAGCGCTGCGCTTATGAACAGCGACGATACAGTGTTTCCTTGGTTACCGCTGTAAACAAAGCAGCGCTGCGCTTATGAACAGCGACGATACAGTGTTTCCTTGGTTACCGCTGTAAACAAAGCAGCGCTGCACTTATGAACAGCAATGATACAGTGTTTCCTTGGTTACCACTGTAAACAAAGCAGCGCTGTGCTTATGAACAGCAACGATACAGTGTTTCCTTGGTTACCGCTGTAAACAAAGCAGCGCTGCACTTATGAACAGCAACGATACAGTGTTTCCTTGGTTACCGCTGTAAACAAAGCAGAGCTGCGCTTATGAACAGCAACGATACAGTGTTTCCTTGGTTACCGCTGTAAACAAAGCAGCGCTGCGCTTATGAACAGCGACGATACAGTGTTTCCTTGGTTACCGCTGTAAACAAAGCAGCGCTGCGCTTATGAACAGCAACGATACAGTGTTTCCTTGGTTACCGCTGTAAACAAAGCAGCACTGCGCTTATGAACAGCAACGATACAGTGTTTCCTTGGTTACCGCTGTAAACAAAGCAGCGCTGCGCTTATGAACAGCGACGATACAGTGTTTCCTTGGTTACCGCTGTAAACAAAGCGGCGCTGCGCTTATGAACAGCAACGATACAGTGTTTCCTTGGTTACCGCTGTAAACAAAGCGGCGCTGCGCTTATGAACAGCAACGATACAGTGTTTCCTTGGTTACCGCTGTAAACAAAGCAGAGCTGCGCTTATGAACAGCAACGATACAGTGTTTCCTTGGTTACCGCTGTAAACAAAGCAGCGCTGCGCTTATGAACAGCAACGATACAGTGTTTCCTTGGTTACCGCTGTAAACAAAGCGATGCTGCACTTATGAACTTTAATATGCATTATACAGAGGCAAGATTAATAGAAAAAATACAATCTAAACTTTTATAAAAACAGTAAGTTCCCATCAGACATGCATTCATATAAACTCCTACCACTAACTGAATCTTGATTCGTTTAGCATCTCAACCGATTTGATTCGTCACATATTTGAATCGATTCTCAGCCGGCTCGCGATTAATCGTTACATCGCTAGACTGCCATCGAGTCTTAAAGACACAGCAGCACTGCTTCTGAACTTGAGTTTTCACAGAACAAACAATCTCTTCATATTCTGGCCCAGATCTCAATAATATCAGCCTGTGAATCTTCAACTGCTTCACCTCGAATGATCCCAGAAAGCGTGAATCATCTGCAATGCAAACACTCTCACAAATCTCCAAGCAGATCCAGATCACTCAGCACAGGTTTGAGCAGCTCTGGACTCATTACAGACCGAGAGAGAGCGGGATGAATCATTCATGAACGTCTGTCGCAAGCCAACGAATCACACATCTGAACCCTGCAGCTAAAACACTCTCCAGGACTGATTTCCATTGGAGACGCTGATTTATTCACATGAGTCTGGTAGTGTTCTCCACAAACTCGAAGGCTCGTTCATTTATAAAACGGATGAGCTGATAAAATAGTCATTATCTACATCAATTAAAGCAACAGCTCACCTGAAAATGAACATTTGCTGAATATTCCCTCACCCTCAGATCATCAGAGATCAGGATGAGTTTGTTTCTTCATCAGGTTTGTAGAAATGTGTCTCAGCAATGGATGCTCTGCAGTGAATGGGTGCCGTCAGAATGAGTCTGATAAAAACATCACAATAATCCATGCACGTGTTTGGTTTTATAAACCATAAAATGCAAAAATGAATATGTATTATTTAATACATATTGTGAATAGTAGTATTCCATTTCAAATATTAATATTAATCAGTCAAGTGGCTATATAATCAAACTATATTAGGATAATTTTGCTAAATTATACATGGATAAATTAGGTTTCATCAGATAAAAATGAATAAATGTAAATACATGTAAAATGACGTCATCAGCGGTGACCTCACCTGAATATGTTCGTAGATTTGTGTTGCATGTGTCTTTGGAATGGAAATATGGACATGTTATTTATAAACATCATAGTTGTTTTTGCTTATTTTAGTTATGTTATAAAGCTAGCGAGCTAAGTCAGTAGTAGTGCGGTCAGCGTCGTGTAAACATGACTGAAGGAGTGAATCGCTCCGAATGATTCAAACTCGTGACTTCGACTCGGTTCAAACGATTCACTGGTAAATACCAGATCTACAGAACCAGTCATTCGGGAACTTCCACGCTGCTTGTAATGATTTAAACAAGCACATGTAGTGATCTGCAGTGTCGGGGGGGGTAACGCATTACAAGTAACGCGAGTTACGTAATAATATAACTTTTTGCAAGTAACTAGTAAAGTAACACATTACTTTTTAATTTACTAGAAAATATCTGAGTTATTTTTCTCCATTTATTGATGACAGAGCGCCGTGTGAACATGATCTTACTGTAGTAGACTAAATATGAATGTGTATTAATTCATCACACTCACAAAAAACAGATTCAGTATTCATCAAAATGAATTAAAACAGTGAAATACAAACTCAGAATATGACACAAACCTGCAATAATTAAACATGTTAAACAACACAAATATATCTAATCTCATTTTATTAACCGATGTGTTTGATGATCTTTGATGATCAGTTCAATCATAATAATAATAAACATGACTTTAGATAAACTATCATTGTGTTTTATTTCTGAAGAGTGTTGATCTTCTCCTGTGTTCTTCTGTACAGACGTGATTTACTCGTCCTTCAGTCTGAGGTTTATTCAGGACACTTTTTGGTGTGAAAGCTTTTATATTTGATATAAATATAACTTCTTGTATTAAACACAAACAATCAAGCCCTGCTCATATTTAAAAAGTAACGCGAAAGTAACGCATTTCATTCCATAAAAAGTAACTAAGTAACGTAATTAGTAACTTTTTTAGAGAGTAACGCAATATTGTAATGCATTACTTTTAAAAGTAACTTTCCCCGACACTGGTGGTCTGTGAAACAGAGCTTTTCGAAACTCTGAATCTGTTAAGTCACTGTTTCGAGGTTTGATCGGATCACGAATCATTTGATTCAGATCATAACCTCTGAATTTTGTGAAACGCTCTCATGACTTCGGATCCATCTATTTATCCATCCATCTGTCTGTCTATCCGTCATGACTTAAAAAAGACAAAAACACCTAACAAAATTACTACGATTTTTGCTCAAATAAAATAAAAACAGACAAAAACAAATGAAAACAGAAAGTATACCAAATAAAAACGAATCCAAAATATGAATAAACCCGAGTATCTCAGTGGTACAGCTAAAGTTACTGGTGGCTGTAACATGATCGGGGGGGGGGATGAGTCTGTACTGCGGTGAGCGGGGCTACGTGATCGGGGGGGTAGAATGAGTCTGTACTGCGGTGAATGACGGGGCTACGTGATCGGGGGGGTAGAATGAGTCTGTACTGCGGTGAATGACGGGGCTACGTGATCGGGGGGTAGAATGAGTCTGTACTGCGGTGAATGACGGGGCTACATGATCGGGGGGGAGAATGAGTCTGTACTGCGGTGAATGACGGGGCTACGTGATCGGGGGGGGGAGAATGAGTCTGTACTGCGGTGAATGACGGGGCTACGTGATCGGGGGGGTAGAATGAGTCTGTACTGCGGTGAATGACGGGGCTACATGATCGGGGGGGTAGAATGAGTCTGTACAGCGGTGAATGACGGGGCTACATGATCGGGGGGGTAGAATGAGTCTGTACTGCGGTGAATGACGGGGCTACATGATCGGGGGGGTAGAATGAGTCTGTACTGCAGTGAGTGACGGAGCTACATGATCGGGGGTGTAGAATGAGTCTGTACTGCGGTGAATGACGGGGCTACGTGATCGGGGGGGTAGAATGAGTCTGTACTGCAGTGAGTGACGGAGCTACATGATCGGGGGGGTAGAATGAGTCTGTACTGCAGTGAGTGACGGAGCTACATGATCGGGGGGGTAGAATGAGTCTGTACTGCAGTGAGTGACGGAGGCTACATGATCGGGGGGGTAGAATGAGTCTGTACTGCGGTGAATGACGGGGCTACGTGATCGGGGGGGTAGAATGAGTCTGTACTGCGGTGAAGTGACGGAGCTACATGATCGGGGGGGTAGAATGAGTCTGTACTGCGGTGAATGACGGGGCTACGTGATCGGGGGGGTAGAATGAGTCTGTACTGCGGTGAATGACGGGGCTACATGATCGGGGGGGTAGAATGAGTCTGTACTGCGGTGAATGACGGGGCTACGTGATCGGGGGGGTAGAATGAGTCTGTACTGCAGTGAGTGACAGAGCTACATGATCAGGGGGGTAGAATGAGTCTGTACTGCGGTGAGTGACGGAGCTACATGATCGGGGGGTAGAATGAGTCTGTACTGTGGTAAGTGACGGGGCTACATGATCGGGGGGGTAGAATGAGTCTGTACTGCGGTGAGTGACGGAGCTACATGATCGGGGGGTAGAATGAGTCTGTACTGCGGTGAGTGACGGGGCTACATGATCGGGGGGGGTAGAATGAGTCTGTACTGCGGTGAATGACGGGGCTACATGATCGGGGGGGTAGAATGAGTCTGTACTGCGGTGAAGTGACGGGGCTACATGATCGGGGGGGTAGAATGAGTCTGTACTGCGGTGAGTAACGGGGCTACATGATCGGGGGGTAGAATGAGTCTGTACTGCGGTGAGTAACGGGGCTACATGATCGGGGGGGTAGAATGAGTCTGTACTGCGGTGAATGACGGGGATACATGATCGGGGGGGTAGAATGAGTCTGTACTGCGGTGAATGACGGGGCTACGTGATCGGGGGGTAGAATGAGTCTGTACTGCGGTGAGTGACGGGGATACATGATCGGGGGGGTAGAATGAGTCTGTACTGCGGTGAGTAACGGGGCTACGTGATCGGGGGGGGTAGAATGAGTCTGTACTGCGGTGAGTAACGGGGCTACGTGATCGGGGGGGTAGAATGAGTCTGTACTGCGGTGAGTAACGGGGCTACGTGATCGGGGGGGTAGAATGAGTCTGTACTGCGGTGAATGACGGGGCTACGTGATCGGGGGGGGTAGAATGAGTCTGTACTGCGGTGAGTGACGGGGCTACGTGATCGGGGGGGTAGAATGAGTCTGTACTGCGGTGAGTGACGGGGCTACGTGATCGGGGGGGTAGAATGAGTCTGTACTGCGGTGAATGACGGGGCTACGTGATCGGGGGGGTAGAATGAGTCTGTACTGCGGTGAGTGACGGGGCTACGTGATCGGGGGGGTAGAATGAGTCTGTACTGCGGTGAATGACGGGGCTACGTGATCGGGGGGGTAGAATGAGTCTGTACTGCGGTGAATGACGGGGCTACGTGATCGGGGGGGTAGAATGAGTCTGTACTGCGGTGAATGACGGGGCTGTGTTTGTGCAGGCTGGGAGCGGAGGACGATGCTCTGGAGCGGTTGTTAGCCGGCTCCGGCTGTGAGGTTCACTGTTTTGACCCCAGCATCAGACGAGCTCATCTGCAGGACCATAACATGTGGATCCACCGGCTCTCTGTGGACTGGAGGGACCCGAACCCCGCCGTCCCGATCCAGAGACTCCACAGCGGCTCCAAGAAACTCGCCGCCATCCTCAGACACTTCGGACACAGACAGGTCAGAGGAACAGACACATGATCCTTCTTTCTTCTGTTTTCCAAGAAAATGTCCAAATTACCAGACTAATCTCAAGCTTATATATATATATATCTTATATGCATACATATATCTTATACATAGTTAGTTATAGAATAGATATAAATGATATAATGCAAATCTATATTTATATTCTGTTTCTTAATATACAATGGAAAGTACATAGATTAATAGATGCATTCAAAATAAATAAAAACAATACATTTATAAATGTATATATAAATACATGAACAAACAAACTAAATAAATAAATAAGAAAGATTCTGTCAATACATTTTAAGCTTTTAATAAGGATAAAGATATAATAAGTAAAGAAAATAAGGAAGTTCCAGATTAAAACTAGAAAGCACTATATGTCAGGGGCCATAAGGGAAATATAATTAAATACCGAACATAATTGAAGATATTAATATGTTACAATTTATTAGAAAGAAAGAAAGAATGAAAAAGAAGTGAGAGTGTGTGTGTGAGTGTGAGTGTGTGTGTGTGTGTGTGTGTGTGTGTGTGTGTGTGTGTGTGTGTGAGAGTAAGTGCATGTGAAGAAGTCGTAGAGACGCTAACATGTGTTCACAGGTTATTTACTGTGTGTGAGTGTGAGTGTGTGTGTGTGTGTGTGTGTGTGTGTGTGTGTGTGTGTGTGTGTGAGTGTGTGTGTGTGTGTGTGTGTGTGTGTGTGTGTGTGTGTGTGTGTGTGTGTGTGTGTGTGAGAGTAGAGTGCATGTAAGAGTGTAGAGAGTAACAGTGTGTACAGTTATTTACGTGTGTGTGAGTGTGGAGTGTGTGGTGTGTGTGTGTGTGTGTGTGTGTGTGTGTGTGTGTGTGTGTGTGTGTGTGTGTGTGTGAGTGTGTGTGTGTGTGTGTGTGTGTGTGAGTGTGTGGTGGTGTGTGTGTGTGTGTGTGTGTGTAGTGTGTGTGTGTGTGAGTGTGTGATGTGTGGTGTGTGTGTGTGTGTGTGTGTGTGTGTGTGTGTGTGTGTGTGTGTGTGTGTGTGTGTGTGAGTGAGTGATCTGCTGAGAAACACAAACACAGATGAAGGGAACACATAAAGGCGCCGCTAATGAATTCATAATCTGCTCATAATTATTGCAGCAGATATTATGGATTTATCACTCATGATGGACTGAAGGAGCCAAAGGAGGATATCTATATCTATCTATGCATATGAATATGCATGTATATGATAGGTGCTGACAATGGCTCATCCGTGTATATATACATCAGCAGTCAAACGTTTTAGAATGGGAAGATTAAAAAAAATAAAAAATTAAGAATTCTCTTCCGATACAATATACAACAAAATCAGTAAAATTGTGAAATATTATTATCATTTAAAACAGCTGTTTTCTAAGTGAATCTATATTAAACTGTAATTTATTTCTGTGATCAAATGCTGTATTTTCAGCATCATTACTCCAGTCTTCAGTGTCACATGATCTTCAGAAATCATAATAATATACTGCTCAAGAAACATTTCTGATTATTATCAATGTTGAAAACAGTCGTGCTGCACAATATTTTTGTGTAAACTGTGATATATTAGATTTTTCAGGATTCACAGATGAATAGAAAGTTCAAAAGAACAGCATTTATTTGAGATATAAATGTGTTGTAACACTACTATTGAAAAGTTTGGAGTCAGTAAGAATTTTCTTTGGAAAGAAATGAATATTTGTATGAATCGATAAAGCATGAAATTGATGCACCGTGACAGTAAAGACGTTCTAATGTTACAGAAGACTGAGACTGTAAGAGTGAGTCTGAGTCTCGAGATCACGTCCTACTTTCCTCCAGAAACCATCAGCAAATATCATCAAGACAAACAGACTGAACTTAATATACTATCATAGTATTTATTCATATTAACAATAAGCTTCTATTTCTGTATTTTCAGGTTCAGTCATTTTAATATGTGCTTTTGTCATTTTTGTATTTTATTTTTTTTTAAACCTAAACTTAAGTTTTAAATACATTTTTCAATCTTATATTTATATTTTATTTAATCTTTATTTCAATTAACGAACATGATTTGATAGTTTGATTATGTGTAAGATTAATAAAAGATAATAGTTTTAAAATATGATTCATATTTGTTTTCATTTTAATTTATTTTAAAGTTTTAGTCATTTCATCTTTGAATTTGTTATTTATCAAAATAAAAATGTATCTTTAATTTATTAATATTTCAGTTTTAACGTAAACTTATTTATTCAGTAAGTTTTTTTTTTTTTATCTAATATTAATATTTTACTGCAGCTCTACCCCAATTATTACAAAAAATACTTTTAATAATTGTAAATATCATTGTGATGCTATTTTAGTTTTTTATTAACATCTTGAATGTTTTTTTATTTTATTTTAATTTTAGTTCATTTTGTTTTGCCATTTTTATATCATTTAGTAATTTTTCATATTATTATTTATTATTTTAGATGTGTATATAGTTGTATTATTTATCTATTTAATTTTAGTAATAAATGTTAACCTAATGAACAAATAAGGATTTTTTTAAGCAGTATTTAAAAATAAAAAATACATTTGTAACTTAATAAACACTTAAGGTTTTTCTAATAATTTGCTCTGAAGTTAACGATCATAAGCCGGGTTTGGCGTGACACGAGGCTGATAAAACACTGAGAAACAACAACAGTAACATGACAATAACCTGCTAATATAAGCTTTTATTCAGCTTCGACTCGTGCCTGTATTATTTCATATCCATCGTTATCACGCTCACATTCATCATTTGATTTCAGCTTTAATTTGGTAACACAGATTGGATTTGACAATGTTTCCATATTTGTATGCTCTGATAGTATTTAATGTAGATTTTTTATAGTTTTGATTGTTGTTATATTGTGAACTGATAAATAAATAATAAAAAATAAGTATCTCACACTACAAAAATAAAATGGGTTGTGTGAGGAAAAAAATAAATCGATTTAAAAAAATAAATAAAACCGAGCTCGTAAGAAATTTGATGTTTTCCTTCGGATTAACACAATTTATGCAAGTCATAATTCGGGCTGAAAAATATTGAAATCAGTATATAGCCTATATGACTCACTCATAAGCCTCATTTTTATGAAATTGAGATTTATGCATCATCTGAAAGCTGAATAAATAATATTTCCATTGATGTATGGTTTGGACAATATTTGTAAATCTGGAATCTGAGGGTGCAAAAAAATCTAAATATTGAGAAAATCATCTTTAAAGTTGTTCAAATGAAGTTCTTAGCAATGCATATTACTAATCAAAAATTAAGTTTTGATATATTTACGATCTTCATCTTCATGGAACATGATCTTAATATCCTAATGATTTTTGTCATAAAATAAAAATGTATAATTTTGACCCATACAATGTATTGTTGTCTATTGCTACAAATATAGCTGCTGTTCTGACTGCGTCTGTGCTCCAGGGACACAATATATCACATCCCTGCAAAAGCTCTACTAACCTTGTTTACTAGATGCACTAGTGGGAGGAGTCAGGTGGATGTTATCAATAATAGTGACGTGTTCCTCTCAGGTGGATGTCCTGAAGGTGGACCTGGAGAGCGCGGAGTGGAAGATCCTGGAGAACCTGATCCTGGAGCAGGTGCTGGACTCGGTCGGGCTGCTGCTGCTGGAGCTGCACCTGCAGTGGGCGGGGTTCGAGGTGGGCGGGGACGAGCCCTCGGTGGTCCGCTATTGGTTCAGTGTGCTGAGGGAGCTGGAGCGCGCTCACTTCCGCCTCTATCACAGCTACAGCGACCCGAGCAAGCCCCGCCTCTTCCTGCACAGAACCCTCGGGAACACCAGCAGCTCCTTCACACTGGGCTGGGTCAACACACGCTTCACGCCGCAAGCATGAGCTTCTCAATCATGTGTTTACACCTCCTCTTAGACGCCTAGATGCCACTTCAGAAGCGCTTCGGGGCCTGCTTCGCCGTGTAAACTTGATGAGAACATGACATAGGCTATGTGACCCTGGAGCACAAAACCAGTCATAAGGGTCATTTTAAGATCTATGCATCATCTGGAAGCTGAATAAATAATATTTCCATTGATGTATGGTTTGTTATGAGACAATATTTGAAAATCTGGAATCTGAGGGTGCAAAAAAATCTAAATATTGAGAAAATCATCTTTAAAGTTGTTCAAATGAAGTTCTTAGCAATGCATATTAATAATAAAAAATTAAGTTTTGATATATTTACAGTAGAATATCTTCATGGAACATGAATTAATGAAATTAAAATGCGGTATTTTACACTATAATACATATCTTAGTCATTTGAGGAGTATTCCCTCATTAAAGAATCTTTTATTATGCTGTAATTATTGCCTTTATTGAAGAAACGTCTATGTTGAAAATGAATGGACCGCAGAAATAAACAAGAGTCCTTTATTATCCTCCGAAAGACAGAAATGCAAGACACTAGATACATCGATTATAAAACCAGAAGCAGCACGAGCTGAAGTCTGACTGGATACCAGTCCTGTAATAACCCCATCCGTGTCCAGGACGAAGCACAGCTGCGGTCAGTCCCAGAGCTTGATCTGACCGTCCCAGCAGCAGGTGATCACCTTCGACGTCTCGTGAGGATGCCAGAGCGCGCTGATGCACACCTTATCATGCGCCTTGATCCGATGATAGAGCTTCGTCGTCTTCCAGTCCCAGATATTCAGCTTCCCGTCGGCGTCGCCGGAGACCACGTAACTGTGGAGCGAGAGACAGTTACAGACATTAACCAGGAGGCAGAAAATACTCAGAAACATGATATCATTTTATATACATGCAGAAATAAATACTGCTGCTGTCAAATGATTCATCACGATTCATCGTTTTTGTTTACATATATGAATGAAGCATTTATATAGCGCTTTATTGTGTATTGTTGTACACCCAAAGCGCTTTACACTCATGTGTGTGTGCATGTGTGTGTGTGTGGGGGGGGGGGGGGTCTCTCCTCAACCACCACCAGTGTGCAGCATCCATTTGGATGATACGACGGCTGCCACAGGACAACGGCACCAGTGGCTAAGTCTGCAGCTAAAACGGGCAGCTGTGGCTCTAGTGGATAGAGCGTTGGACTTGTAACCCGAGGTTGTGGGTTCGAATCTCAGCTCCGGCAGGAATTGTCCACGACTGAGGAGAGACCTTGAGCAAGGCACCGAACCCCACTGTGACTGCCCACTGCTCCAGGTGTGTGTGTGAGTGTGTGAGAGAGAGAGTGTGAGTGTGTGAGAGAGAGAGTGTGAGTGTGTGAGAGAGAGAGAGAGTGTGTGTGTGTGAGTGTGAGTGAGAGAGAGAGAGAGTGTGTGTGTGTGATGTGAGTGAGTGTGTGTGTGAGTGAGAGTGTGTGTGTGTCTGTGTGTGTGTGTGTGTGTGAGTGAGTGAGTCCAGTGCTCCAGTGTGTGTGAGTGTGTGTGCAGAGAGTGTGTGTGTGTGTGATGTAGGTGTGTGTGTGTGTGTGTGTGTGAGAGAGAGAGTGTGTGTGCGTGTGTGTTAGGAGTCCACTGCTCCAGAGTGTGTGTGGTGTGTGTGAGTGTGTGTGGAGAGAGAGGGTCAGTGCTCCAGTGTGTGTGTGTGTGTGCCACTGCTCCAGGTGTGTGTGCATACTTGGATGGGTTAAATGCAGAGAACACATTTCACTGCTGGTTATACTCTGTATAATTGTGTATGTGACAAATAATAATAAATAAAACAAATATACTTCTAGTTGGTCTGTTTTTTTTGGTTATTGAAGAATGACTGAACATAATACAACTTTTAAATCTAGCGACCCTGACCCTGTTGTGTCTCGTGACGCAGTCAGTGATGATTTTCTCCGGCCAATCAGTGATCAGCAGAGTGTACGCGTCACGTTTTGGTAACGGTACGGCAGGTGCTGTCCCCAGAGCCGTACCGTGCAGTGGAAACACCATCACACTCATGAATCTGGCATCCAGCCGTGTAATATTCACAGTCCTGATTCTGGAGTTAAGCTCTAGTCACATGCAGATGAGCAGAGACGAGGTTCACCTCATGTCCGGAGAGAAGTCCACCTGACAGGCGTATCCCGCCACCATGTGACCCTTGAAGATCTTCTTCTTGTTGAGCCGGAATCTGTTCTGTGCTCCGAAGATCAGGATCTGATTGTCCATGGACTGACAGGCCAGCCACTTACCTGAGGACAGAACACCATACAGCCAGATATTACTGCACAGCTCATGAAGCATGTGCTTGAGATAAAGCACTCGCTAAACCAACTCATTATATCACTCAGGCTTTAACAAAACCACAACTATAGCAAATTAATACATAGTCAAATATTTGAAATCGCATTTAAAGACCCAATTCAATTCAAGATTATTTGTATAGTGCTTTTCACGATACAATCACTGCAAAGCAGCTTTACAGGAAATGAATATAGATTTCATTTTTATTTAAAAAAACTGCATTTTTAATTAAAACAATTCTTATTGATTTAAGAATTGCCATTAAAGTTGTGCACAGACAATAAAAAACAGTAGTCAATGTTTGAAGTGGATTAAAAAAGTTTGTTCTAATACAAAAATCAAATGTTAACTAGTTTATCATCAATTAAATCATAATTAAAACATGAAACAGGAGATAAATCACTTTTTAAAATGGACAAATTAATAAGACATTTAAAACAGTTTATCATTTTTTCAGTTAAAACTAAACAAAAAAGCATCTTTAAAATGAAAAAATAGATAAACATAAAACTGTTTATTCATTTCATAGTTTCAAATGTAATTATTATAGTAATTAAACCCATAGCTGTATATAAAATGGTAACTATAGTGAACTAATAAATATTAAAATAAATGAATATTTTCAATTGCATTTAAAAACCTAAAAGCTTTGATTTATTAATAAACAAAAATAGCATTAAATTCTTCTGGACAACAACATGTTCTATTTAATTTGACTTTGTATACCATAGATTACAAATAAAAAGGAAATAAAATAATTTTTCAAAATGGACAAATTAATCGATTTTTACAACAGTTTAATTAATCTTATAAAATATAGTGAAATGAATAAATTAAATCAGAAAAACAAACTGTTTATTCAATTCATGTTTTAAACCCTAATTAAACAGTCATAACTATAGTACATTAATAAATATTAAAACAACTCATTTAAGATGTTAATTACACAAACGCCTAATGTTCGGCTTATATTATGACTCTTGGGGACAAAAAGAACATTCAACTCAATTTTAAGTTACTTTAAATATTTAATTGATGGTTATTTAACGGTCTTGAAATATTGTTTTGTCGAAGGTACTGTTTTTATGGCTGCTCTTTAAACAATAAAAATGAAGCTAAAGAGAGGAAGAAAGTCTATAGAAGTAATAGTAATCGTCTAGTTGCTATATTAGCTGAGGTTCGAGTGAGTGTAACTGAGCTCAGGGCAGCGTGAGATGAGCCTCCGCGTCTGACGATATCCCGATCGATTATTGATTATTGATAGGGAGACAGAAGACGTCACTCACCGTTGGGCGAGAGCGTGACCGCAGGCATCGAGTGCATACTGGGCTCAGCGATGTACTTGAAGTCCACAGGAATATCCCTGACAAATACAGATCATTACAGCATGAAGACCTGCACCTGAAGCAGCAGCTCTGTGTGTTTCATGTTCAGACACACAGAAGATATGAAATATTAATAGCACTGCTTTGGAAATTAATGTGCCAGGTGGTATGGACGTTTCAATTTTACATAGATAGGCAGATTATATATTTTTAAAGAAAAAAACACCCAACATAAATAGTAAATACACACAAAACAAATATTTGTAATTATAATAATACAAGTTTTTAATTGCTAAAATAAGTGTGCATGTATGTGTGTGTGTATATATATTAATATATATAATAATTATTTTAAAAACGAGAATACTTTAAATGTGAAATTAAAATCGCCAGTAGGTGGCAGAAAGTAACTGGTAATAAGTGAGTCACTGCGATTGAACCGAATCATCAGAAACTGATCACTCATGTTTCTCAGAGACGCAAAACAGCGCTGTGGCGGTTAATAAAAAAAAGAAATAAAAATCGCACCCAAGCATCATGATAGTATCGAATCGGGAGGTAGGTGTATCGTCCCTAGTGTGTGTGTGTGTGTGTGTGTGTATGCGTGTGTGTGTATGTGGGTATGTGTGTATACATGTGTGTGTATGTGGGTGTATGCATGCGTGTGTGTGTGTGTATGTGTGTGTGGGTGTATGCATGTGTGTGTATGCATGTGTGTGTGTGTGTGTGTGTATGTGTATGTGTGGGTGTATGCATGTGTGTGTGTGTGGGTGTATGTGTGTGTGTGTGTGTGTGCGTGTCTCTGTGTGTGTGTGTGTGTGTGTGTGTGTCTCTGTGTGTGTGTGTGTGTGTGTGTGTGTGTGTCTCTGTGTGTGTGTGTGTGTGTGTGTGGGCATGTTTATGTGGTTTATGAGGACACAAATTTGTATAATGACATGGGTATAACATAGGTATTACAAGGAGAAGGTGATTTATGAGGACATTTTCAGTGTCCCCATAATTTAAAACGCTTATAAATCATACAGAGTGAGTTTTTTTGAGGGAAAATATAAATGCACCGTCTCCTGTGAGGGCTAAGTTTAGGTGTAGGGTAGGTGTAGGGCAATAGCACATACAGCTTGTACAGTATAAAAACCATTACGCCTATGGAAAGTCCCCGTAAACCATAAAAACCAACATGTGTGTGTGTGTGTGTGTGTGTGTGTGTGTATGTGTGTGTGTGTCTGTGTGTGTGTGTGTGTGTGTGTGTGTGTGTGTGTGCATGTGTATGGTTCTCGTTCACTGTGTCATGTTCACTCACACACACCTTTCTAAACATATCTTTATTCTATGGATATAAGAAAGTACATATATACACTTTATTAATAAGAAATAATATTGTAAAGATGCATAGAATATTTATTAACAAAATAATAAAGTAATATTTTCAGATTTGTAATTCAGCTTTTTTTCTCTTATGAATTTTAGACTGAAATCTGACTCAGGTTTTCTTCAACCACAAAGAAACCATTTTCCTCCATTACAGACCGCAAGCGTGTAATATATATCTACATACAGTATTCATCAGCTGAAGATCTAAACACAGACTCGTGTGTCTAATCCGTCATCTCGCTCTCTTTCGTAAGCCTCCAAACTAGAGCAGAACAATCGACACCTGAGGCCCGGCACACGATACGGGACCAGAACAACCCCTCGAGAGCACAGACAGCCCAAAATAACTCCCCAGAACCAGAGCAAAACACCTGGAGATACAGCAACCTCAATATTTGGTTTGGAGGAAGAAATCACATCAATATTGACTTCTCATTTTAATGGATCTTCATTTTGATGAACCCAGATCTTGTAGTCAATGTAGTCAATAGAACAATACGTCAATAAACATCACTCGCAGCACGTTTACTATGCAATAATCACAAGAAGCTTTGTGCTGTTACTATTGATATGAAACTAATTGTGTCGTTTTATAACAATAAACATGGAGTAAATATGTCAACAAAACCATTTAACGTCATATTCACCTCAAAGAGTCTCTTAATGACCATAAACTCGATAGTCGGACTCTAGAGACAAGCATATGGCTAAATATATCACTATATTAGGGCTGTGCGATATGACGATATGTATCGGATGGACGAAATAAAAAGTATATCGTTTCATATTGTGTTCTATCGTTTATATCGTGGTGTCGCAAAATACATTGTTTCCGGTAAAACCTTTTCATCATTTGAGTGACTGATCTTTATACGCCGCCCACCACGAGACGTGAGAGAGACAGAGAGACCGCTCTACTAAAGAGGCTTCTTTTAGCGACTTCGATTAAACCATTAACGAGGACCGTTGTGCAAGCTACACTCTAACGTAGCATTGGTTCACGCGTTTTTCGGGAGAGCACTGCATGACGTTTTAGATCAACAAACACAATCAAAGGAGCTATCCAATTGCGGACCCGTCTCTTAAGGACTTCAATCTGATCGTCGTTAAGAGGGAGCGTCCATTTGATCGATCCCTTATCACCGGACTTTGAACAATTACATAAACCCTCTTAAAGGGAATGCGTTCAGAATTGCCGGACTTCCGCTCTAAGGATCCTCGTTCCAACACAGTGATTTAGGTCTTAAGAGAGAGTAAACGGTTCCAATATTGATCGGAACACTCTTAATGGTAAGCGTTAATATTAGATCCGGACTTCGCTCTTAAAGGGGAAGCGTTCCAATATTGATCCGGACATCCGCTCTTAAAGGGGAAGCGTTCCAATATTGATCCGGACTCCGCTCTTAAAGGGGAAGCGTTCCAATATTCATTCATGTTAATCACAGAACATCTCTCACTGCTCGACTAAAATCACTTTTGTGACTTTAATCACAGAATAAATAAATATATATATGATCTATAATATATATGTATATATATAATATAAATAATAATATATAGAATCTATACATAATACACAGTGTTAATATACTTATCATAGATAGATATAATTAACACAGTGAAGACTAATTAATTTACACAATGTATGTAGTGTTTCTTATTTATTGTAGTTTTTTGTTCTATTGCTTGCGATTAGTTTCTTATCCTTATTTCATCACGGACTGTTTATTTATCTTCAGTGAGGTTGAGTTTCTCTCTTTAGGCTTGTATTAGTTTGATATTAACTTCGGTGACAACGATTATGAAAATTATATGGTATTAAAGATTTTAATATAATAAAAACCTTTTTAAAAGAAAAAAAAAAAATCACTATATCGTGATATATATTGTTCATATCGTGATATAAGATTTTGGTCATATCGCCCCCCCCTACACTATATTAATATGCATTATATTCTTATTTAACCTGTTCTTCGATATGTATTGCACACACTACCAGTCCAAAGATTGTTAATGTGAGTTTCAGTAATAATTCCTCACCACTCCCAGACGCGCAGGCTTTTGTCGTCGGAGGTGCTGACGAAGCGCCGGCTCTCGTCCACGAAGGTGATGGTGTTGACGGCGCCGAGGTGTCTGTCGTACTCCTGAACAACCTCGCCGGAGCGGATATCCCACTGCACACAAACACACTCGCATCGGTCCATGCAAACCGCTGAGGGAGAACACTGCACGCATATGCTCCACACAGAACTCATTTGAAAGATTGTTTTACTTTTTAGTCATTTAGCAGACGCTTTAAACCAAAGCGACTTACAAATAAGAAAAAGTAACAACTATAAGTTAAAACTCTGTAAATACTAATATATACACACACACACACACACACACACACACACACACACAAGATGAAGAAATTAAATAAAATGACAAATGCATGCAACATTTCAAAACTAAGCATTTAAATGAAAACAAAATAAAGCTAAAAACATTTCAAAATATTAAAACAACAAAAGGTATGAGTATAAAAATGATTATAACATGACACTAATCTAAACACCCAAATATATATATATATATATATATATATATATATGTTATTTCATTTCCATGTACTATGTTGTGTAATGTACAAGTAATGTTACAAAAATAACTCCAATTTATTAAAACTAAAGAGAATACCTATAAAGACATAATAAATGTCATCATAATTAATTTATCTAAAATTAAAATAGATAAATCAAACGTCAGTAGTTTATCAGTAATCCTAAACACACATGATAACAAACAACAACTTACACAAAGTAATAACTGGTTATAAAAACTAAAACAGAAGAGAAACAAGCCGTAAAAAAGAAGATAAATATAAATAATACTTATTTTAATTATTATTATAAAGATATTTTGCTTTATAAGCTCATGTGTAGTTATAAAAAAAAAGAAAAAAGTATTACCTTGTCCTCGAAACTGTAATTTTTCACCCAAAAATGTTATAATAATAATAATTTAGACAATTCCCCCCCCTCATAAAACTGGATCAACGGATCACAAAGCTCACGGTTCGGATCATACTATGGATTTTAAGTAACAGATCGGATCAGCAAAAAAAAAAAAAAGTTTGCTATTAATTTATTACTAAAAACTTAGTTTAAGTTACTTACTACTAAAGTCAGTAATACAACAAAAACAGTTGCACACATTCCAAGCATAGATGTACAGCCTACAACATAAAACTATAAGCTATATATAAAGACAGTAACAGTAGTATTCAGGAGCAGAAATGTAATAATTAAGAGTAAACCACAATAATGCTTACTGCATAAGTTAAACACAGATTCATATTTGTTAAAGCTGTGGTGTTTCCAGGCTACTGTCTCTTTAAGACTAAACGCACGGACTTAAATACTGACATACATTCATTTTTTTCTAAGTCAGCTGTATATGTTAATTTAAGATATGGACATAACCTACTGTGTTTACCAGAATACTTGCCAAACCGGATATTTTCATGCATCCGTTGAGGCGTTGTCTGAAACACTGTTTCTAAATCCTCTCTCTCCCTTCCTCCCTTTTAGTTTGTGTCACCATACTTACTCATGTAACCGTCTTTAAACAGGGAAAACGTGGAAGTGTTTGGTGGCTTCTAAACTCATCCCTGTTTGGATCCTGAGGAATAAGCTAAACGCTAGCATAGAGGCGCCGCGTGCTAGAGTGATTAAGTGCACGCACTGAGACGGGAGAGGTGCGTATCAACTCGTCTAAGTTGAGGAATAAACATTTTGGAATATGGAAAAACGGTGGAATTTTCCTTTAATAAAAATAATGAAACATTGACACTCAGCGCTCGGTTTGGTACCTGGACGATCTTCTTGTCCGACATCCCAGCGACAAACAGGTTCTGCTTGTCCTCATCCGGGTTGAACTTCACGCAGTAGGGAACCTTTCTGTTGGTGAAGCGGGAGATGCACTGACCTAAACGAGCAGAGGAGATTCGTTAGGGCTGGTCGACCGATATTGGTTTTTTGACAGCCGATATCTTGGAAAGCAGGGCCGATATAAATGTATTATTTAGGGCTGTCAAAATTAATGCATTAATTAACAAGCAAAAAAAGGCCTCTAACACTAGCTTGCTCTATCCTATTTTTTTCTTTTGATTTATTATATGCAATAGACAGAGTGTATCTGTCTACGTTGCGGTAAGCATATCTGGATATGGAAAGACTGCATGTTCTCTTTATATGGCATGACATTGCACTCATTTCAAGTCTCGTTTGGATAAGACAGCGTCTGTCCGAATGCGACAAACAGGTTAATGTAATCGTTGAATATCACATAACGGCGACTTATCTGTTGGTAAGCAGATGCGTGATAAAGACAGGAGATTCGTAGGCGTAGACCGATTTGGATTTGACACACAACTAGCGATGTATCGGCCGATATGCGAAAGACAGCGATGTATCGTCCGATATGCGAAAGACAGCGAATATCGGCCGATATGCGAAAGACAGCGAATATCGTCCGATATGCGAAAGACAGCGAATATCGGCCGATATGCGAAAGACAGCGATGTATCGTCCGATATGCGAAAGACAGCGATGTATCGTCCGATATGCGAAAGACAGCGATGTATCGTCCGATATGCGAAAGACAGCGAATATCGGCCGATATGCGAAAGACAGCGAATATCGGCCGATATGCGAAAGACAGCGAATATCGGCCGATATGCGAAAGACAGCGAATATCGGCCGATATGCGAAAGACAGCGAATATCGGCCGATATGGGAAAGACAGCGAATTATCGTCCGATATGCGAAAGACAGCGAAGTATCGTCCGATATGCGAAAGACAGCGAATATCGTCCGATATGCGAAAGACAGCGAATATCGTCCGATATGCGAAAGACAGCGAATATCGTCCGATATGCGAAAGACAGCGAATATCGTCCGATATGCGAAAGACAGCGAATATCGTCCGATATGCGAAAGACAGCGATGTATCGTCCGATATGCGAAAGACAGCGAATATCGTCCGATATGCGAAAGACAGCGAATATCGTCCGATATGCGAAAGACAGCGAATATCGTCCGATATGCGAAAGACAGCGAATATCGGCCGATATGCGAAAGACAGCGAATATCGTCCGATATGCGAAAGACAGTGATGTATCGTCCGATATGCGAAAGACAGCGAATATCGTCCGATATGCGAAAGACAGCGAATATCGTCCGATATGCGAAAGACAGCGAATATCGGCCGATATGCGAAAGACAGCGAATATCGTCCGATATGCGAAAGACAGCGAATATCGTCCGATATGCGAAAGACAGCGAATATCGGCCGATATGCGACCACTATTCATTAGTGCTAATGAGGAATCTGCCAAACTAATCTGATCTGCCCAATATAAAAGGCTGAATCCATCTGGGATCTGTTGTTGTGCTTTGTGTGAAGTAGTGTTAATTTTGTCAGCTATTTTCAATTTTAGTCTTAGTCCCGTGTTAAATGTCCTTGTTAGTTTTTATCATATATAGCCAACCTTATACCATTTAGTTTTACTCTACTTAATTTATTCGCAAAATGCGTTGCCATCTCCCATTATTCACATTAACCCTTTTTCGCACAAGTCAAAAACCACCTCAAACGAGCGAATTAAGATATTTGTATTCGAAATTTGCCGTTTCCATCATTCGTTTCTCATGCAATACATCTAAATGCGCATTGAAACAGGTGGATGGAAACACAGCTACTGTTATCGTTTATTGACCTTGTCGTCTCGTCTTCACCTCGCCTAAGTCACGGGAAAAAAGCTGGTCAACAAACATTTTTCATCCTGGTTTGAACACATGTGTGAAGCTCTCACCCGTCTCGGTGTCCCAGAGTTTGAGATATCTGTCGTAGGCGGCGCTCATGAACCGTGTGCCAGTGTTGTTGAAGCAAATGTCCCGCACAGCTTTACTGTGACCTGCAGAGACACCAGACATCAGTCACACTCATGTTCAAAGGATGCTCTCAATGCTTTTCAAAGAAGAAGTCTCTTATGCACACTAAAGCTGCATTTATCTGATCAAATACACAAAACAGTAATGTTGTGGAAAAACTGATATTTTGAAATAGTTATAATTTTAAAGTATTATTAACCGTAGACAGACATATATACAGTAGTCAACATTTGACGTGGATCAAAACTTTATCAAAATTGTGCTAACACCTGAAAGCTTTCTTGCAAATGTTGTATATACTACTGTGTGTGTGTGTGTGTATATATATCTGACATAAACATTGATACAAATTATATAGATATTTAAAAAAAATAATCTGATTAAAATGCAACAAAAAACAGTTACTGAAACAAGAATTAAAAACAAAATTATTAAAATGACAATATCACAACTAAATTACTAAAGCAATTAGTGAATAAAAAGTGAAATATTACTATTTAAAATAGCTGTTTTCTATGTGAATATATGTTAATTTAATAACCATATAGTACGTACATGTAGTTAATTAATATTACTGCACATTATTGCACACACATATCAGAGATCGCGCAGCGCACAAACAGTTAAAATCTGTAAAATAGCTTTGATAGGCTACTGCACATTCGCACACAGTTATATTTCTCAGCAGATCGCGCGGCGAACAACAGTTTCAAATCTGAAGTGACTAAGCTAGGGCTGTGATCATCTCCGTGTAGTTGTAATAAGTGTGATAAGAATTATCGTCTTGTCTTATACAACCATTCAAAAACTCGGCAGAATGTATGCGACTTTCGTATTTGTTTACTGACCGTTGCATGCAATCATGAAATTATCAGTCATTCGTTCTTATACAACCATTCAAAAACTCGGCTATTCGAATGTATGCGACTGTGTCGTATGTTGTGTGTCTGGGGGACCGTTTAAAGCCCATGCAGACCTCTAATCAGAGGTAAATACATGCATTCGGTTCAGTTTCTCACATTGGCTATTCGTGATCGTGTGTCGTGTGCTCAGGACATCAACTGCATCGTGCGCGAGGGTTTAAACTTTGAACTTATGTGTGTAGCATGTTATTTTTTAACTCTCAAAGTTGCTATTTTTAAAATTCTGTGCCCATTGACTGGCATTCAACAAACAAACATCTCAGATGCCCTGCAGGGGGTCAGCAGATAAACATCCCATTATCATTTTTGGGTGAACTCTCCCTTTAAAGCACATCACTCAGACAGAGAGAGTCTGTAATGAACCGAGTGACTCTCTGACCAAACGAGACCAGAGCAGAGAAACACTACTCAAGACTCACCAATAAACGTCCGCGCACATCTCCTGTCATTATAGACCTCCCACAACTACAAGAGAAGACAAACACAACATGGACATACACTCTTCAACGGCATGTGTATAAAGAAACGGTTCTTTTAGAGGCTGTAACTTTTCATAAAACCTGCTTGTAGAATAATAATAATTATTATTATTATTAATATTACACAATAATTAGCCGAATGTTTAAAAGAGTTAGAGTAAAACAGTATATCAACAACTACAATAGTAACAGTAATAATTATTGCTTTAACTCTAACAAATTGTTTTAAATTATTGTATTTTTGTATAATAATTATTATATTCCTAAGTCACCTTTATTTATTAGCAGTGCTTTTAACAATACAAATTGTAACAAAGCAACTGCACAATATCAAAATAGGAAAATTGTTCAATTTTAACATTACATTAATTATATAATTTTAACATTAAATTATTCTAGCAGATTGTTTTAAATTACTGTATTTTTGCATTATTATTATTATTACTATCATCATGACTTTGTTTTATTCTAACAGCCTTTGTACATTAATATTTCTCATTTTACATTACATTTTTTAAATTATATGAATATATTACATTAGTATATATTATATTAATCAAAATATTTTTTATATAATCATATTGTTGCATTATCATGATATTAACAATAATTATTATTATTTTGTTTTATTCTAACAGTCAGTATAAGTTCTCGTATTATACATTTTATTACATTAATAGTTATTAACAATAACAACAACAGTACAATACAATAATAAATTACTTTGGCTTCACCAACAGACTGCATTAAATGCTAGTATTATATGAATAATTATTATTAACTAATATAACTATTATATTATTAGATGAACATACTATTATTGTTATTTAAGAATTAGAAAAAACACATTTAAAACAGTCTTAGTGTAAGTTAAGAACAGTTTTACGTAACGGGTCATAATCGTGTCCTGCAGTGTAACACTGTAATAAGTGCAAACTAGTTTTGAGCGAGAGTTTGAGCTGAAGATCTCACCTTGATCTTACAGTCCATGGAGCAGGAGAGCAGGAGATGACCAGACACCGGGAACAGACGGATAGCACTGACCCCCTGCAGACAGAGGACCATACGACCGTCAGAGATCAGTGTGTGTCTGTGTGTGTGTGTGTGTGTGTGTGTGTCTGTCTGTCTGTCTGTGTCTGTCTGTCTGTCTGTCTGTGTGTGTGTGTGTGTGTGTGTGTGTGTGTGTGTCTGTGTGTGTCTGTGTGTGTGTGTGTCTGTCTGTCTGTGTGTATGTGTGTGTGTCTGTCTGTCTGTGTCTGTCTGTGTGTGTGTGTCTGTCTGTGTGTGTGTGTGTGTGTGTGCGTATGCGCAAACACACACTGAGAGCCTCATAAAGCAGCATGAACTCCAGCTAATGACTGTACACTACGATGATCTGCGGCTGATGCCGTGTGGAAAAAGAAGCGCTGAATTCAGTCGGCAGCCATATCACCCTGCAGCCCAAGACCGGTCACCCACTGAAGCTAAGCAGGGTTGAGCCGGTCAGTACCTGGATGGGAGACTCCTGGGAAAACTAGGTTGCTGCTGGAAGAGGTGTTAGTGAGACCAGCAGGGGGTGCTCACTCTGTGGTCTGTGTGGGTCCTAACACCCCAGTTTAGTGATGGGGACACTATAAAGCAGAGGCTCTCAATTCCAGTCCTCGCGCCCCCCCCCTGCATATTTTGCATGTCTCTCTTTGTTAACACACCTGATTCAGATAATCAGCTTGTTAGAAGTGCGCTCCGTGCATGAACTGTGTTCCGATAGACATGCTCCCTACACAGTGTCCATTGCTCCCTACCCGGGGTCCATTGCTCCCTACCCGGGGTCCATTGCTCCCTACCCGGGGTCCATTGCTCCCTACCCGGGGTCCATTGCTCCCTACCCGGGGTCCATTGCTCCCTACCCGGGGTCCATTGCTCCCTACACGGGGTCCATTGCTCCCTACACGGGGTCCATTGCTCCCTACACGGGGTCCATTGCTCCCTACACGGTGTCCATTGCTCCCTACTCCCTGAGCAGGGAAATCCGCTGAAGTTTACTTTATTTCTGAACATTCATTCATGGATTTGCGCTGCGCAACGTCTTCACGCACGGACGAGTGTGACATCATATACCTCTGTAAATATATACAATTTTAATTCACGTCTTGCACACTTCAATGCACTTTGAATGGAATATATACGTTCGCTTCGAACTGGAATCATGGAGGAATATCCTGTGATGTCCACTTCGCAGGGCACTTACGTTCCAATAGAACAAACACCTGAAGCGATAAGAGTAACATACGAAATATGCAGAGCGGGGGGGCGCGAGCACTGGAATTGAGAACCGCTGCTATAAAGTAAAAAGCACCGTCTTTTGGATGAGACGTTAAACCGAGGTCCTGACTCTCTGTGGTCATTAAAAATCCCAGGATGTTTTTTGAAAAGAGTAGGGGTGTAACCTGGCCAAATTCGCCCCCTGGCCTCTGACCATCATGGCCTCCTAATCATCCCCATACACTGATTGTCTTCATCACATCTCCTCTCCACCTGTAGCTGGTGTGTGGGGGGGCGTTCTGGTGCACTGTGGCTGCGTCTCATCATCCGGGTGGATGCTGCACACTGGTGGTGGATGAGGAGATACCCCCCTCACTATGTAAAGCGCTTTGAGTGTCTAGAAAAGCGCTATATAAATGTAACAAATTATTATTATAAAAAGGGAATTTACTGAGCATTGTACTCTGTACCATGACAGTACAAGCAACAAGATATGAAAACTTACAATATACATAGACAACAATATGTGACCCTCTCTGTGAAAACCCGGCTAAAATCATTTTTTTGTGATTTGCTTATTTCTACAACAAAAAAAAAAAACAACAAAAAATCACGATTCATATGGTAAAGAACATTCTGTGGAAATTGAACCTTTATATCTTTAATATTGACTGAGTAAGGTCATGTCAAAGTTTGAAGTAATAGTGAAATTAATGGTGGGAAATCAAACTTTAATGCTTGTTTTCTCATAACTAGATTTTGAGAGGGTCACATGTTTAATCGGATTAAACTGTCAGCAGACACACAGCAGAAACTATCTTCACTACTTTGGTTTAAATGAAGTATAATACTATGGTTCAACTGAATGCACTTAAAGTAATAATAAAAAAAAGAAGAATTTCTTCTGTAAAATAGAGGAGAATTTGGAAAAAAATATGACCCTAAAAAAACAAAAAATTTGGTCAAGCTTGCAATAAATTGTTGTTTAATTTTGTATCTTTAAAGACTTCAATTAAATACAATTTAATTTATCCATAAAAACAATGCAAAAAAATTACAACAGAAACATGAAATAAAAAATAAATAAATAGATTTTGTAACACAATAAAATTGTTTAATTGTGTGATTACTAAATTTTGATTAAAATTTATTTTAAGGATTCAAACTCAATCCAGAAAAATTATAAATAAAATAAAAATAAATTTTTAAAATAAAAAATTATGAACAAAAAGTGGATTTCACAGGGCCCTAAAAAATGTAATTTGAATAAATTGTCGTTTGTTTACATTTCATGATTTCAGTTAATTAAATTTTGAATACTAAAATTGTATTAAACCATTAAACAGAATTCAGAAATATTTACACAGAAAACTAATTTTCAGAAAAATAAAAAGGAATTTGGGGAAAAAATATTATGGATTTCACAAGACAATAAAAGTTACTTTTTGTTTCTAAATAGTTTTTAATTCTTTATGTTTCATGATTTCAAATCCATACAATTTTGCTAACTAAAATGTAATTTAATTGAAAAGAAAATTGGGGATTTTTTTTTTTGAGAAATAAATTAACTATTTCATAGGGCCCTAACTATTATGTATGTTTCATGGTTTAATTTAACTGCATTTTGATTACTTCTATTTAATTTAACCATTAAAGCAGAATCCAGAAAAACAAAGACTCTCGATTGCGTGGACACTACCTTGGTGTGTCCGGTCCAGACGTGCAGCTGTTTCTTGGGCAGGTAGCACTTGTCTGGGACGTCCGCTGAGCGCAGGTTGATGCCCACGTCCTGAGGAACGTGCAGGTACGAGCGGCCCTGATAATCGTACGCATCTTTAACTGCAGCGAGGGAGAGAGAGCGGTTTAACGGCAGATCCAAGACACGTTTAGCTGCATGTATGTTGCTGTTGTTAGGGCTGTCAAAAATACATTTGAATATTCATCGAATTTAAAATAAAAATCCAACGTTGCCATTTGAATTTTAGGTGTGCGTCAGTCAGCCTTATCAGTGGCACACAAGATGTAGGTGACGTTTCATTTTAATGCTTTTGTTAGCCTATCCAGCTGAACACACTGGATACATCGTTCATTCAAAATATTGTGGAAAAAGAAAACAATGCAAAGAAGATGTTGTTTACATCAAAACTGAAACCAAGCCGTTCACACAGAACGCATATTTATCACATTTTCTCGAGGGACATCTATCAGCGTTGCTCTCGCGTCTCTCAAGAGCGCCGCATGTTCAGAAAGCATGTAAAATTAAGTTCAACTACTAAAAAACATGTCTTTTTCTGCATCTTATCTTTTTAAAAGAAAAAAGTAGCCTAATCGTTGTGATTGGTTTTCTGTCCTTAGTATTAAACTCTGCATACATCCATGATGATGTTTGTTTCTAATCGTTTAAGCGACGTGATTATATATGGTCTAGAAACTTTATTTGTAACAGCATGCACTTTTTTTTCAAAGATAGTCGTGTTATTTTATTGCTTTGAATAAACGTGCATTAGTAATATTTTGCTCGATGTTCCCTCAGAAGAGAAGAAAAGCTTTTTTGGTAACACTTTATTTTAGGGTCTCTTAACTAGTTGCTTATTAGCATGCATATTACTAGAATATTAGCCATGTATTAGTAGTAATTAAGCGAATATTAATGCCTTATTCTACATCCCTAATCATACCCAACACCTAAACTTAACAACTACCACACTAGCTATTAATAAGCAACAAATTAGGAATTAATTGAGGGAAAAGTCGTAGTTAATAGTGAATAAGTGTTCCCTGTTCTAAAGTAAAATAACAGAAATTATGCCTTTTAAATTTGAATATTGATCATATTTTAGTCGTACTGTGCAGGATGGTCTTCTCCTCCGCTGGAGCCTCTTCTTCGTTCTTGCCTCTCTTCTGTCTCTTGGCCAGGATCTCGTCCAGCTCTTTCTTCTCGTCCTGTCACATCAAAACAGAATTAAACAAATGATTAGTTCTGTAATAAGAGGTTAAAGGTGAATTTGGGGTCTTTAGGTGAAAGTGACATACGGACAAGTATGGTGACCCATACTCGGAATTCGTGCTCTGCATTTAACCCATCCAAGTGCGCACACACACACATGCACGCACACACACACACACACACAGCAGTGAATACACACACACACAGTGAACACACACCCGGAGCAGTGAACACACACACACACCATGAACACACACCCGGAGCAGTGAACACACACACTCACTCACACACACTCCATGAACACACACCCGGAGCAGTGAACACACTCACACACTCACACACACGCACGCACACACACACACACACACAGCAGTGAATACACACACACACACACACAGTGAACACACACCCGGAGCAGTGAACACACACACACACCATGAACACACACCCGGAGCAGTGAACACACACACTCACTCACACACACTCCATGAACACACACCCGGAGCAGTGAACACACTCACACACAGAGCAGTGGGCATACACTGCGGCGCCCGGGGAGCAGTTGGGGGTCCGGTGCCTTGCTCAAGGGCACCTCGGTCGTGGTATTGAAGGTGGAGACAGCACTGTACATTCTAGGGATGTAGCTATCGAATATTTTAGTAATCGAGTATTCTACTGAAAATGTCATCGATTAATCGGATAAGAACTACTTTTTCTTTTTAAAGAGCAATCCTAAATATACAAGAGAAAATAAGACAAGTCTCTTAAAATGAACAAGTAATTTGTTTCCTTTTAAGAAATTGTTTAAATGTTATTGCTGAAATAGCAAATATTAATAACTAAAAACTAAACCGTTTAGTGCATTTAATTGCCATATTACATTAAAAATGCAAATAAGGTAAGGTACAAATAAGGTAAACATAGTGCAACCTAAAACTAAAACATAAATCAAAATAATAGTATTAAAAAATAATAATAAAACCTAAACATTGTGCAAATTAACTTCCACCTTTGATCCTGACAAAAGCTCAAGCATGACATAAGCCTTTACTGTCTTCTTAGAAGAATTGTGGCTTTTGTAAGAGGCAAAAATTAGTGTGTGTGTGTGTGTGTGTGTGAGAGTGTGTGTGTGTGTGTGTGTGTGTTCACTGCTCCCGGTGTGTGTGTGTTTTCACTGCTCCCGGTGTGTGTGTGTGTTCACTGTGTGTGTGTGTGTGTGTGTGTGTGTGTGTGTGAGTGTGTGAGTGCGTGAGTGCGTGTGAGTGTGTTCACTGTGTGTGTGTGTGTTCACTGCTCCCGGTGTGTGTGTGTTTTCACTGCTCCCGGTGTGTGTGTGTGTTCACTGTGTGTGTGTGTGTGTGTGTGTGTGCGTGTGAGTGCGAGTGTGTGTGTAATCCTTTAAAGGAGCATGTGGTTGCAAACAGTGCTCTGTATGTTGTTACAGTAAATGGTAGAGATGCACCGAAATGTAAATTCTGGGCCGAAACCGAGAATTCTGGATGTGCTCGGTCGAAAACCAAAACGGAAAATGCTTTGCAATAATAATTTATTTTATTAAATACTAAAGTAATTTTGTAAGACTTTTAAATTCAACTCAATTTTAATGACACGGAATTTAAAAAACACAAGCCAATAAAATAACCACACTTTTATGAAGGTTGTGAACTCTGACCTCTGAGGGTTTGGCCACGTCTTTCTCATCCTGGTATTTGGCCCAGGGGCCGAGGAAGGTGTCGAGGTCGGCCGCGTCTCCACCTTTCACCTTCTTCCTCTTCTCCGGCTTCTTCGCTCCCGCCTCAAACGCCATCAGCCCTAGCGCAGCAACAATAACAGCATGAATTAATAACCTTTCTGATTACATTCAACACACATTTAGAAGCTGTTGTAATTGATTTAATCGTTTTAATGTTTACATGACTGACTTTGTCATTTTATTTACTTAGAAATAAACAGTATTTGTTTGTGTGTGTGTGTTATATATAAGAAAAAACGTGTTCTTGTGATACTGAATGTGATATCGCGTAGCTTGTCAGTGAACTACGGCTCTGTGTATTAACTGCCGCTGCATCTGAAAACAGCTGATGGAGATTTACAACTAATCACCGAACCGGCTTTACTAACGAGATGCGCATTACAATCACAACCTCCTACATTGAGTAAATCACTCGCGTATGGGACTAATCTTAACTCTGGGCGACTAAATGATGTCTAATATTAACCAATGGCTAATCAATTCTCAGATTATACTCGTCAGTGTGTGAGTTAGAGGCTAAGTATTAGTTTAGCACAGATATATTTTCACTCTCTGAGCGCTTCAGAGTTTTGCTCTCGGAGCTGTTTTTCAGTTCATCTGATTGGATGCGCAGCGGTGTTTGACGAATCGTGAACTCTAGGCGCACGACTCGCCGTCCGTCGCTTTGGTGAGAGAGAGAGAGAGAGAGAGAGAGGCTTACATACATGCAGAATGGACGCGCTACATGTAAACAATATTCTCTGTTGTATTTTCCTGTCAAAATACAGAGTTCTTTTGGATTTTTTCAGCTTTTAAGAACTTCCGGTAGTGGGCGGAGCTACTGCACAAGCCGCAATCTCATTGGCCGGCGCTCACCTATCATAGTCCCTGTTTGGAATTCAGCGAATCAGTTCGAGTGAACGCACACAACCTGATTAAATATTCATGAATCCAGCAGCTCGGTAATCCTTACTGTTCTTATTAGCAGAATTCATATTACTACTATAGTTTTATCAGTATTATTCGTTAGTTTTTTCCCCATTTCTTTAACAGAAACAGTTTATGACCAGAAACAGCGCCACCACCAGTCCTAAATTCAGTTAAATGTCTATACATTCATACATGGTTCTAATTTAATCTAATTACTAAATTCATTTAAATAATATTGGTTGTATAATGTCTTTATAATGTTGACTGACTGAATAAGTGTCTTTCAGATATTTAAAGAGTGCCATTTTACAAAAATACAGTGGCTTTTTTATACAATAATTAGGCCTAGAAATGTAATCATTCTGGTGTCGATATATGCATCTCATTCTCTCTAAACTCAAACGTCTCTTGCATATAATATGCCTATTATTAATCAAGTAATGGTGTAGATATATCAATTCATACTCATCTCTTCAATCACAATATAATAGGACACTAGTATTAAAATAACCAACTGTGTGATAGTTGATCTCTCCTCTCTCTTTCCTACTCTTTCTCTCCTGTATATTAGGGGCCTAGTAGGTATCAGGTCTGGTGGATCATTGCATCCTCTCTCTCTCTCTTCTCTCGGCTTCTAATAGTGCCTAGTATTATCAGTCTGCTGTGATATATGCACTCTGCTCTCATCTCTCTTTCTTTACATCTCTCTCCATATAGATAGGCCGTAGTATTGATCATCTGGTGTGATATATGCTCTATCATACTGACTCTGTGTCATCTCTCTACTCTCTACTCTCCAGTATAATAGGCCTAGTATTATCAGTGCTGGTGTGATATATAAGCAAATCTTCTCTTTCTCTCATCTCTCCATATATAGCCTAGTATTTCAGTAACTGGTTGTGATATAATGCATCTCCATCTAACATCTCTGGAATCTCTACCATACTAATACGCCTAGCTATTATCAGTCTGGTGTGATATATGCATCTCTACTCTCTCTCATCTCTGAGTATATCTAGGCCTAGTATTATCAGTCTGGTGCGACTAATATGCATTCTATCTCTCTCTGCTCTCTCTCTCTCTCTCGTCCATTAGATAGGCCTAAGTATTATCAGTCTGGTGAGATATATGCATCTATCTCTGACCTCTCTTCTCTCTCCATAGGCTTATCAGTTCATCTCATCTCTCTCTCTCCAGTATAATACGAGACCTAGTATTATCAGTCTGGTGTGATATACTGCATCTCTCTCTCTCTGTCGATATATTAGAGCCTAGTAGGCTTATCAGTACTGTGAGAATGGACCGCTACTGTAAACATATTCTCTGTCTCTCTCTCCATCATAATACAGGCCTAGTGGATTATTCAGCTAACTCGGTAGTGCGATACTGATGCGGAATCTCATCTCCGCTCTCTACCTATCATCTCACCCATATAAAGGAGTAATTATCACGTCGTGAGTGAAGACACTATATGCATAATCTCAGTCTACTCTTCTGCCATATATTAGGCCTAGTATTATCAAAGTACTGGTGAGATATATGCATCTCTCAATAAACAGTAACGTCTGTATCTCTCTCTCTCCTATATATTAGGCCTAGTATTATCAGTCTGAGATGGATATATGCATCTCTCTCTCTACTCTCTCTCTCCATAATTAGGCCTAGTATTATCAGTCTGGTGTGATATATGCATCTCTACTACTACGTCTCTCTCTCCCATTATAATAGGCCTAGTATTATCAGTCTGGTTGATATATGCATTACTGCTCTACTCTCAGATCTCTTTCTCCATATAATAAGCCTAGTATTATCAGTCTGGTGTGATAAATGCATTACTCTCTCATCTTCATCCATATAATAGGCCTAGTATTATCAGTCTGGTGTAGATATATGCATCTCTTTCTCTCTCTTTCTCATATAATAGGCCTAGTATTATCAGTCTGGTGTGATATATGCATCTGTCACTCCTCTCTCTCTCTTCTATATATATAGGCCTAGTATTATCAGTCTGGTGTGATATATGCATCTCTCTCTCTCTCTCCATATATTAGGCCTAGTATTATCAGTCTGGTGAGATATATGCATCTCTCTTTCTCTCTCTCTCTCTTTCTCCATATATTAGGCCTAGTATTATCAGTCTGGTGTGATATATGCATCTCTTCTCTCTCTCTCCATATATTAGGCCTAGTATTATCAGTCTGGTGAGATATATGCATCTCTCTCTCTCTCCATATAATAGGCCTAGTATTATCAGTCTGGTGAGATATATGCATCTCTCTCTCTCTCTCTCTCTCTTCTCTCTCTCTCCATATAATAGGCCTAGTATTATCAGTCTGGTGAGATATATGCATCTCTCTTCTCTCTCTCTCCATATATTAGGCCTAGTATTATCAGTCTGGTGTGATATATGCATCTCTCTCTCTCTCTCCATATATTAGGCCTAGTATTATCAGTCTGGTGTGATATATGCATCTCTCTCTCTCTCCATATTATAGGCCTAGTATTATCAGTCTGGTGGATATATGCATCTCTCTCTCTCTCACACTCAATAATAGGCCTAGTATTATCAGTCTGGTGTGATATATGCATCTCTCTCTCTCTCTCTACTACAGTCTTATTCATCTCTTCTTCCATATAATAGGCCTAGTATTATCAGTCTGGTGAGATATATGCATCTCTCTCTCTCTCTCATATAATAGGCCTAGTATTATCAGTCTGGTGTGATATATGCATCTCTCTCTCTCTCTCTCCATATATAGGCCTAGTATTATCAGTCTGGTGAGTAAACTAAAACATGTTCTAGTCAATGGCGGTTCAGGTGCTAAGCTGTCCGTAGAAGGTTGCATCGCATGTGATTAATGCACAGCACTAGTGTGCTGCTGTATTACTGGTTAATATTATCAAGGATGGGTCACAACAACAGATTGAGTGTTATCATTGACACATTAGTTATAACAGCGAAACATGGCAAAGACAAACACGATGCAGAAGAGAGAAGGCAGGTGCTGAATGATGTGAATCAAACCTTTGTTTTTCTCCGCTTCTTCTACGGCTCCGATGTAGCTGTTAGACGAGACCTGACTGGTGTCCACGGACGGGTCCAGAGCGTAACCTGATCAGAATCAACAATCACACATTGACATCAATGATACACGTGCTGTAGATGATTACAGACAGACTAGAAACGCTACACTACCAGTCAAGAGTTTCTTCTGCTCACCAATCTGCATTTATTTGATCCAACGTACAGCAAAAGCAGTAATATTGTGAAATATGTTTACGATTTAAAAACTGCTTTCTATTTGAATATATTTTAACAATTTATTTCTGTGATCAAAGCTGTGTTTTCAGCATCATTACTCCAGTCTTCAGAGTCACGATCTTCAGAAATCATAATAATATGATGATTTGCAGCACATTAAACTGTATTATTATTATCATCAATATTTAAAATAGTAGATTTTGTTTTCAGGATTCTTTGATGAATAGAAAGATCAGCATTTATCTGAAATAAAAAGCTTTTGTAACATTATACACTATATCATTCAAAAGCTTGGAGTCAGTTAGATTTTTTTGGGGGGGGGGGTTATAGAAATTAATAATTGTATTTAGTAAGGTTGCTTTAAATTGGATCAAAAGTGATGATAAAGACATTTATATATGTTACAAAAGATTTCTATTTCGTATAAATGCTGTTCTTCTGAACTTTCTATTCATCAAAGAAACCTGAAAAATTATCCTCAACTGTTTTCAAACATAATAATAATCAGAAATGTTATTTGAGCAGCATATTATTATGATTTCTGAAGATCATGTGACACTGAAGACTGCAGTAATGATGCTGAAAATACAGCTGCGCATCACAGAAATAAATTACAGTTTAACACATACTGAAATAGAAAAGTTATTTTCAATAGTATTTTGGATTAAATGAATGCAAGCTTGATGAAGCGAAGAGATTTATTTAAAAACATTAAAAATCATACTATTCAAAAACTTTTGACGTAGTGTACACAAGTAACACTGACTACGTTTACATGCGCACGAATAATGAGATTATTTACAATAATCAGATAATCATTATGATGTTTACATGTCAACAGCAAAGCTCTTACTCCTGTTTACATCATTATTCACAAAGAATTGTGGTTAATTATTTACTGCCATTATTCACATACCCCACTGCACAGCACACGTGATGGACTCAGAAAGAGCAGGTGTGTTACTGACCCCTGTTTTAATTTATTTACGTCTAATGCTTAATTATTTTTTATGGCTGTATTGCACGCTTCTGCAGTGCTATAGAAATGTGATGGAATTTGTTTGCCTGAACAGAGACTGGTGGAAGCTAGTTGTGTTTTCTCCAGAATGCGATGCTTTCTTCCCCTCCATCGTTTCTAATCTGTATATTATTACAGGTGCGTGTCACGTCATGTATGTCACCAGCGCACTCAGAGCGGCAAGGTGTTTACATGACCTGTATATTTCGATTAAAATCTGCATACCCATGTTAATACAATTATGCTTGCTGCGATATAGATCAGGGCTTCTCAAAGTCCGGACTCTGGTCCGGACCGGGAGGGAATTCAATCCGGACCCGCCTCCACTTGATATTTCAAGAGCACTTGGACCTCCGTGCGGTGTGCGTGGCGCACACACACACACACACACACACACACGCACACACGCACACACACACGCACGCACACACGCACGCACAGAGACACACGCACACACACACGAACCAGTGTTGCAGTGATTACAGACTCTTTTGTAAGACAAAGCACATAGCAACTAGCGACATTTTGGATAAACCTTAGATTTCGTTCAGTAGAATAATGTCACCGGTTTCGCCCCGCGAGCGAGGTTTCGCCCCCCCCGACGCAGTCTTTCTCCACCAGCAGAGTTAGCAGCGTATTCACAGAACCGCAGCAGACTTCTGAATAAACGAGTACAAAACAGCGAACCAAAAACCTCTCACTGTAGACCGTCTGTCATATTAACATGAATGTAGTTCTACTGTAAAGGGTTGAAATATGCACATAGTTCAGACGTTTGTGCTCCATGAAATATATATTTAAAAAAATAATAATGAAAGATTTTGGTAATTCAGTTGAAGGGACTGCAGGTTACATTGAAGCACTATTTCAGAAACATTAAATATGTAGACCTAAATGAGAACTGCTTTATTGGGCATTTAATTGTATACAAATGCAGTACTGTTGAGTAACCCTTATGAAAAATAACCATGGTTTTATTATAATAAAAGTGTAGTAAAATTTTTATTTTGCATATTGATTACAATTTATATAACCAATTTTACTACAAATACTATGGTTAGTGTAGCAAGACCGTGGTTAATTTGTGGTTATCATGGTTTAATAGTAACCAAATGTTTTCTTTTTGTTTTTTTATTTGTATAAAACTATGGTTAATTTTCGTAAACGCAAGTACGACCTGATGACGTCATAAATATGATAATTAAGCATATATCAAGTTGAATTGTTATATAAAGTTATAAGCATGTTTATAAAAAGTTTTTAATAACAATTATTTCGGACCTTTTGACGTTGATGATAATTCAGATTCGGACCTTTGAATGTAAACTTTGAGAACCCCTGATATAGATCGAAGTATTGCGTTTACATGAGTTAAAGATTAATCGCAATACTGTCAAAACCTCATTATAATCGCATGTAAACACACTCAATGACGTCCATCTCTCACCAAACGTAGAGAACGTTCTCCTCTGTTGCTCGAACATGAAGTCGTTGACGTGTGCCGGTTCAGCGAAACCAGACAGCATGTTCCTCGGAGCGGCCATCTGCTGGGATCTGAACGGGTTTGCTGGTCCGAACTGCAATGAGATGAGACCTGATATAAATAGGATGCTCAGATCACACATTATAGATAATAAATACACAATCTGCATCCGTCAGTAGACAAACAGCTACATCAAGTCACCTCTGGAGCAAACAAGGTTTCAAACGTAGGGTTGTAAGAGACTTCTTTGAGAGCTGGATCAAGATGAACCCCGGTCTCGACATCTTCCTGACAAAGACAAACACAGAAAACTGGATTTTACTTGTTATATGTGACACAGTCATAAGCAGCACGGGTGTATTTGTAGCAATATCCAACAATACATTGTATGGGTCAAAATTATACATTTTTCTTTTATGCCAAAAATCATTAGGATATTAAGATCATGTTCCATTAAGATATTTAGTAAGCTTCCTATCGTAAATATAGCCAAACTTTAGTAATATGCATTGCTAAGAACTTCATTTGAACAACTTTAAAGATGATTTTCTTCATATCTAAATTTTTTTTGCACCCTCAGATTCCAGATTTTCGAATATTGTGATATCATAACAAACCATACATCAATGGAAATATTATTTATTCAGCTTTCAGATGATGTATAAATCTAAATCTCAATAGAGACCCTTATGACTGGTTTTGTGCTCCAGGGTCACATATTGATTGAGGGAACAGAACAGCCAATATAACCACATTTCACTCGACTGTTTTGTTCTACAGAGTAAATACATAAACATGCCAGCGTTTATCAAACTAGTTCACTTATAAATCATGTTAAGGTCATAAAAAGCTGCTGTATTGCGGTATTTTGAGGTTTGTTAGACGCGAACATTTGCGACGGTAAGCGGCGCGTTTCCCGTTTACCTTCACGGCGACTTCGGGCGCAGCATTCAGCACGGCTATCGTCGATATACTGCCGGGTTTTAACGGCTGAAGATGAGCTAGCGCGTCTGGGTCGACTTTCTGCGGACTGGTACCGGATTCGGACTCGTTTTCCGAATCTGAGTCGCTGCAGTACGAAACGAGGGAAGACGCCACCTCCGCCATCTTGAATGTTGTGGGTCTTTCATCAGCGGGTCCTCACAGATGAATACTGTTCACAAAATAATTATTACTCTTAAAATGGATGTTATAACACATCTTTATAATTTAAATCGATATAAAATATAGATTGCAATTTTATTTGTCAGAACTTTAATTCAAGGGAGCGCAGTTATTGTAGTGAAGTAATGAGATTTATTTGATCTTTTAGGACGCGTGCTGAGAGGAAACCGCTCACAAGAGCGCGCACTGCGCGTATCCTACTATTTCTCTTCTCACTAAACTATAAAATACATTTGTGTTACTTGAACTAAAAAAAAGTTAACTGAAATAAAATAAAATATAAAATACTTTTAATTTAGTTAGTTGTCTGTGCAACATTTCGGATTTTTATTTAGCTTTAACTTGACGTACTAAAACAACTAAAACTTAAATGAAAATAAATAAAATCTGTATAGTAATGTTTAAATAACCAATACAAATAAAACACACACAACAAAATCAAAATCTATATTTAAAAACAAAATAAAAAAATAACATGCAAACGGAAGAAAATAAAAACATATTAAAAATATTAATACAACTTTCATAGTATCTCAATGATAGCCTATTAAAATAACACTGATTCTCACTACTCATAAATAGTATAAAACATATATTTGTTACTTTATACATATCATTTGCATATTAATATCTACAATAAAACGAGAAATGTTTATTCATAAAATACAATAAGCATATCACAATGTTGCACAAACACAATTATGCAAAGAATACAAAAAAGAAAATGGAAAATTGCTTAAAAAGTGAAGAAAGAAAGAAAGAAAGAAAGAAAGAAAGAAAGAAAGAAAGAAAGAAAGAAAGAAAGAAAGAAAGAAAGTGCAAGAGAATATAAAATAAAAAACAAGATAAAAAAAATTAGCTATGATTGTAAAATTGTCATCGTTTTCTTTTTGGCAGCAACAAATAATAATAATAAAATAATACAAATAAAAATGTATCCCTTGGTCTTTTTATGTTTCATTAGCAGTAACACGCATGCGTTCTATATTCTAGATAAATATTAATACAATTAGCTTATATTATTCCTTAGTCTGTGGTAAAAAACTTTCAATATATGCGCGTGGTTTTACCAAAACAACTCACATTCAACACCTTTAATACATTTGAGCGCTAAATAGATTGGGCGTGTCTGTGCGCGATATCGACCAATCAGCGGAGGGATGATCCCGCTGTGGGCGGGGCCGCGGTTTGTTGCAGCGAGTTCTATGTGGCTCCAACGATGGAAAGCGGGCCGTACCATCTGCAGCCAGAGGGGTGGAGCCACACATTCCGACATCCAAAATATCGCTTTTCCTCAGAAAAAGAGCACTAGCTTAGTTTATAAGG
>CM049816.1:1867706-1875206 GCA_027422435.1 Schizopygopsis pylzovi
CACATACACACAGACACACACAGAACACACACACACACACACACTCACACACACACACTCACACACACACACACACACACACACACACACTCACACACACACACACACACACACACACTCACACACACACACACTCACACACACACAGACACACACACACACACTCACACACACACACACACTCACACTCTCACACACACACTCACGCACACACACTCACACACACACTCACACACACACACACTCACACTCTCACACACACACTCACACACACACACACACACTCACACACACACTCACACACTCACACACACACACACACACACAGACACACACACACACACACACTCACACACACACACACACACTCACACACACACTCACACACTCTCACACACACAGACACACACAGACACACACACACACACACACTCACACACACACACTTACACTCTCACACACACACTCACGCACACACACTCACACACACACACACACACTCACACACTCACACACACACACACTCACACACACACACACACACACACACACACACACACACACACTCACTCTCACACACTCTCACTCTCTCTCACTCACTCGCACACACACACACTCACACACACACACACACACACACACACACACACTCACTCACACACACACACACACACACACACACACACACACACACACACACACACACACACACTCACACACACACACACGCAACAACAAGCAAACATTACATAATACATAAAATGTAAGATAAATACAAAAGAATAGATATTGTATTAAATAAAATAAAAATATACATATAAAATAAAACCGTTGTGCATGTTTACTTGGTGTGTTTGCTCATGGACTTGTTGAAGAAAGACTGTCTCTATACAGTCACTAAACACTTGTTTGCATGTCAGATTGGTTGGTTATGGAGCGCCGTCGGTGCCAGCAGGGACTTCCCGTGGCTGAAGACAGGTGGAGGAGAACGAGAGCGGTGTCCTCTTACACTCCTGAGCTCATTCGGGTGGATTCCTTTGTCCTCTCGCGTACAGACAGGTGCTGATCCTACACAGCGCTCGGCTGTGACAGTGTTCTCATTCTGTGCTTTTAGTTTCTGTTTTTGGAGTTACGCTCATGCAGATTCAGATTTGAATATGCAAACGGAGCCAAACGACGTTTCGGATGATGCTGTGCCATTAAAAGTCTTGTTTTATTAGCAGTGTTAATTTACACTAGCGATCAGATGCACTATTTTCACCTGCTGGAGAGAAAACAGACCCGACCTGGAACAGCTTCCTTTCAATATATTTAATATTCATGATTGAAGCTACTTTTTTTGATGATTAAAAGATATCACAATTTTAATATGCATTTTATTTGATAAGGTAAATGGTACAACTTTACTTATTCCTTAAGTTTGGGAAATGTTCATATGGAAACATACACGCATCATAATTTCTGTAATAAATAACCAAATAATAAGTCATATAAATGCCCTGTAATAATTGCATATGTAAGCATTTCCCAAACATGGCTCTCTGCTAACAAATTTATATTATATATTAAAATGTATATATTTAGATATTAAAAGCATCATTAGACTCATTTTGAAATATTGTTAAAACATGGATTTATTTTGCAGAAAATTAGCAAAAGTGATTTGATTCAAAATTCTGATTCAGTGATTTTATATGAATTTGTGTTCATAATTCAGAAATGTTCAGTTAAGCCCAGCTAACAAAAATATATTCTAAGAACATTTTGCTAACGTTCCCATTAAGTTATGAAAATGTTATTTCTGAATGTTCAAAAAGTAAATTTTTATGAGAACGTTAAGGGAACGTTTCATTTGATCATTTTGGAAACATTATAGAAGCGTTACTTTTGAATGTTCTGAAACAAATAGTAACATTTAAAAAGATGAACGTCCGGCTAAAACGTTGATGAATGATGTATAAATAACGTTTTTATGCTAATGCTTTGATTAATCTCCAGATAACACTGAACAAACATTCTATTAATGTTCTTTTCTTGGTTATGCAAATGTTTAGAGAACGTTACATTGTTTCATTTTGTAAACACGTGAACGTTACATTCTCGGAACATTCTGAAACAAGTTGTTACATTTAAAAAAACATCAGACGAAATACAACTCAAACATTTTAGATATAAAACATTGTATAAAGTTTTGGCAAACATTTTTGGAATGTTACTTTTGTATGTTACGCCTGGAATACACTTCGTGATTTCCCCCCCGACCGTACAGTCTGAACATGTTGAGGAAAGTCCGAGCGCGTCTGCAGATCACAGATTCACACAGAAAATCTCGTAGTGTATGACGCTCACAGACTCCGGTGTTTTATCTTCAGACTTTGATTCTATCCAGTCGGAGGATATCAAACATGTTTCATATTTTCAGCTGATTTTAGAACACATATGTTTTCATTTGTCATGTGTCTCCTCGCAACCAGACGCACGTTTCTGCGTGAGTTCGTTGTGATCGGAACAACTGTAAAGTCTGGTAGTGTGTGATCTTCAGACACGTAGTGTATGACGCCCAGTGTTCCTTCATCACCATTCATAAAGTCGGTAAGTGTATGATGCCTAGTGTTTTACAAATCTGTTACGATTGTAAAAGTTGTGTAGTGTATTCCAGCCTTTACTCTCAACAAGTAATAACATTCTAAAAACGTTAGATTAATGTTAAACTAAAACGTTCCATGTATAAATAACATGTTTGTGTTAGCGTTATGAGAACATTATGATAACTCAGAATGACGTTCTATTGGCATATATTTGTTGATAGCTTTCAGAGCATTAGCTGGGAGTCTCCTGTGTTTGTAGGTGTTAGCAGGTAGATCACAGTAGATGTTACGGTCACTCTTGGACAAGAAGCAGCAGCACGCTTCAAAACGTGGAGCCGGATGAGGTTACGCAGCGTTGCGACACTTTTCTAATCAGCTCTCGCGCACTGATACTCAATTACTGCAGCAGAGGAAGCTGTAAATGTGTATTTTTACAGGCGCGTTTCACTCCCCTCCTCCGCTCTGTTCTTCAGACCACGCACTCCGAGTGCTTCAAATGCATCTGACCCCGATTTTCTTCTGCCCAGGACGAGTGTGTGTGTGTGTGTGTGTGTGTGTGTGTGTGTGTGTGTGTGTGTGTCTGTGTGTCTGTGTGTGTGTGTGTGCGTGTGTGTCTGTGTGTCTGTGTGTCTGTGTGTGTGTGTGTCTGTGTGTCTGTGTGTCTGTGTGTCTGTGTGTCTGTGTGTGTGTGTGTGTGTGTGTGTGCGTGTCTGTGTGTCTGTGTGTCTGTGTGTCTGTGTGTGTGTGTGTGTGCGTGTGCGTGTCTGTGTGCGTGTCTGTGTGCGTGTCTGTGTGCGTGTCTGTGTGTGTGTGTCTGTGTGTCTGTGTGTGTGCATGTGCGTGTCTGTGTGCGTGTCTGTGTGCGTGTCTGTGTGCGTGTCTGTGTCTGTGTGCGTGTCTGTGTGCGTGTGTGCGTGTGTGTGTGTGTGTGTCTGTGTGTCTGTGTGTGTGTGCGTGTGCGTGTCTGTGTGCGTGTCTGTGTGCGTGTCTGTGTCTGTGTCTGTGTCTGTGTCTGTGTGTGTGTGTGTGTGTGTGTGTCTGTGTGTCTGTGTGTCTGTGTGTCTGTGTGTCTGTGTGTCTGTGCGTGCCTGCGTGCCTGCGTGCCTCCGTGTGTCTGTGTGTGTCTGTGTGTCTGTGTGTCTGTGTGTCTGTGTCTGTGTGTCTGTGTCTGTGTCTGTGTGTGTGTGTGTGTGTGTGTGTGTGTGTGTGCACACTAACTAGCGACTGGTTTGAATTAAGGGACAATATTTACACAGAGTGGGTGGCCGTTCAATTATGGTGTGCCGTGCAAAACGTCTTGTGATTTGCATGTTGGCTGCTTTGTATGTCGTTCCCAGAGTTCAGTTCTGCTCTGTTCTCCGATCACAAACAAGCACTTAGCGAGTACATTAGCGCTTACTCAGCAAGCACTATATTTTTACAGCAAGCTGCTGATGAATGACTCACGGCCAATCGTGGCAAACGTGACGCGCATGTCAATGAGCGACGGCAGCGCATCAGCCAATCAGAAGGGAGCACACTGGTGACTCACATGGGCTGAAATAACACATGATTTTATGGTAAAGGTTTTACAACTTAGCATCTTTTGTGGTTTTGTCAAGTCTGTGACGCAAAGAGTGTTAATTAAGCAGTTTCACACACACAACAGTGCTGTTTTTCTGATTATCAGCTTGATGAGGCGGGAAATCCAATTAAAAGTTAAATGAACTGAACTGAAGTTAGCTTCAGACACAACAGTACCAGTTATTTAGTACTTGTTACTTGTTTTGCTCCTGAATAGTCTCAGAATCAGATATCAGATGATTTAATGAATGATTTGAGTTTGAGTGAACAAATAATTTAAGCAAATAGTTAATTGAATCACTCGTTTCGTTACTGAACGGATCAGCGTGTTTAAATGAATCGTTTGAGTGAATGATTCAATGAATCACTCATTTCGTTACTGAACGGATCAGCGTGTTTAAATGAATCATTTGAGTGAATGATTCAACGAATCACTCGTTTCGTTACTGAACGGATCAGCGTGTTTAAATGAATCATTTGAGTGAATGATTCACTGAATCACTCGTTTTGTTACTGAACGGATCAGCGTGTTTAAATGAATCAAATTGATTATTATAAACAGCACAGCTCACATTTAATTCTAATTGTAAAATGCAGATAGAGAAACTAACAAAACACTGATGAATCGATCATTTCAAGGCTAGTAGGCCTAAATATTGACAGAATGTCCCTATTTGCATGAACTATGCCTTTAATTCTGTCAGTGTGAATAGTGTTAGCAATTAATGCATATCTTAATTGATTGCTAATAGCAGTTCCTGTAAATTGAGATGCCTGTGATCTATGTAGGATGCAGCAGAAGGTGATGAAGCTCGCAGGAGGAAATTCACTCCTACTTTATTCTCCGCCTCTCTCTGTGCTTATTTTTATGCACTGCCTCTAGACAGAATGCGGCACAAAAAGAGTGAGAGACGAGAAGAAAAGTGTGTGAAAAACCATCAGAGACCGTGTGTGCGTGTGCGTGTGTGTGTGTGCGTGTGCGTGTGCGTGTGTGTGTGTGTGTGTCTCTGTGTGTGTGTGCGTGCGTGCGTGTGTGCGTGTGTGTGCGTGTGTGTGCGTGGTGTGTGTGTGTGTGTGTGTGTGTGGTGTGTGTGTGTGTGTGTGTTGTGTGTCTTCTCTCTCTGTGTGTGTGTGTGTGTGGTGTGTCTTTCTCTGTGTGTGTGTGTGTGTGTGTGTGTGTGTGTGTGTGTCTTTCTCTGTGTGTGTGTGTGTGTGTGTATAAGAGATTGAGATGAGGAAACACTCCTTCTGTTTGACTTCTCTGGGCAAAGAGGAAAAAGAAGGAGCCGATCGCCTACATTAGTTTAGCTAAGTGAATAAGTGAAGGCTGAAGTGATCAGTGTTTGTCCTCCATCCCATGATGAGCTATTCTGGGATGCGGTAGGCGAAGCGGCAGGTGCAGGATAGTAGGTGTCTTTATATATCAAAATGTTCTGATGCTTCGTATTAGATTGTTTGTGGATGAATGGAAAAAGGATTGTGAAAGCATTTTCACCACCTACAGAACATACAGTACATACAAACATAGGCTGCATTTATTTGAGCAAAAATACAGTAAAATTTTACAATATTTTTACAGTTTAAAATAGCCATTTTCTATGTGAATCTATATTAAACTGTAATTTATTTCTGTGATGTGCAGCTGTATTTTCAGCATCATTACTCCAGTCTTCAGTGTCACATGATCTTCAGAAATCATAATAATATACTCAAGAAACATTTCTGATTATGATCAATGTTGAAAACTGTCGTGCTGCTCAATATTTTAGTGGAAACTGAGATGTATTTTAATTTTCTGGATTCACAGATGAATTAACATTATAAATGATCAATTTAATGCATCTTTGATGAATAAAAGTATCAGTTTCTTGCTGAAATTATTAAATTATATATTCCATTAAATAATATTTAAATAATAAATTAAAACTGCAATCTGACTCTTCACACTTTTATCACATTATAAAAATCCCAAATGCGCATTACATTGTCCCGCCTCTATAAAAATGGCCCAGATACATAAAGTCTGAGCTTTTTGTCATGCATGTCTCTCTCTTTTCCCTCATGTTCAGCTGAGCTGAAGGAGTTTCTATCCCACACAACAATTTAGCAGAGACCCATCCGCCATCAGCGCTTATTTCGGCTTCTTTTGGAAAGGCACGGCGCTTATTTTGGCTTGTTTTGTCAGGGCAGGTTGCTTATTTCTCCAGCGAGATCTGGCAACGGCGTCATCCAGAAAAACAGATCTGTGTCGCATGAGAACGCCTCAGATTTGGGTCACATTCAGCTGCAGCGCGAGCGTCCTTTATCCACCTCTCAAGGTTAAACAGGCGCCCGTGTCTCCTCGGGGTCAGAGGTCGCGCCTGCGGGTGGAATCATTACATAAGTGCTCGTGTCTCGTCTTCTGAGTCATGCGATGCGTGCTGACAGACCTCTGCGGATTCACAAGCATTATCTGACCGCGTCACAAAGACAACACATAACTAGCTGAATCTGGGATATAACGAACAAACCCTTCTGATGGAGAATTATCTATTGCCGGGGAAAAAGATCCTTCAGTCTGACAGTCTTCAGATCGATGCTAATCTAATGGGTTTCGTTTTGACTGAGTGTTTTTGAGGAAGAGGAGACATGATCAGAGACTCGTGTTTGACCAACGAGATGTAGAAAGAAAACAATATTTGTATTAATCTAGGATGGGTTAAACTGATCAAAAGTGACAGTAAAGACATTTATAATGTTACAAAAGATTTATGTTTTAAATAAATGCCGTTCTGTTGAGCTTTCTATTCATCTGTGAATCCTGAAAAATAAAAAATATCACGGTTTCCACAAAAATATCGTGCAGCACGACTGTTTTCAACATTGATAATAATCAGAAATGTTTCTTGAGCAGCATATTATTATGATTTCTGAAGATCATGTGACACTGAAGACTGGAGTAATGATGCTGAAAATACAGCTGCGCATCACAGAAATAAATTCTATTTTTATATAGATTCACATAGAAAACAGCGGTTTTAAATTATAATAAAATGTCACTATTTTTACTGTATCAAATAAATGCAGTTTTGGTGCACAGAGGAGACTCTTTCAAAAATATATAAAAATACCGACCCCAAACTTTTGCAGAGTTAAAGTGACACAAGGACATAAAAAAAGAGTTTTAGGGTTTTCTATGATTAGCTTGATTAAATCATCAATTCAAACAGTGGAGGAAAAAACATCTGCTTCATGGAAAACTTTTCTGTAGACAAACATTAATGAAGATTTTTTGCTTTTTAATAGATCAACTTAATGGCTCGAACACATTAGAAACACTCATTTGTCTCTATATACTGGTTTAAATCTG
>CM049816.1:1880206-1890206 GCA_027422435.1 Schizopygopsis pylzovi
CACAAGCTGATGATAGAGACGGGCAGACACAGACAAACATGGCTGCCCCCGGAGCAGAGATTGTGTTCACACTGTGACCTGAATCAGATGGAAACAGAACTGCACTTCCTGACAGAGTGTTCCAAATACACAGATATACGGACAGTGTACTACGACAAAATACAGCAGATCCATCCCACATTTACAACCCTTCCAGACCAGGAGAAACTAGCGTATCTGCTCGGAGAACACAAGACCTGCTGTGTGCTTGCTGCTCAATATGTGTCTCTCTGTCACCACAGAAGAGAAGACACTTCCACCTGAGAGAGAGAGAGAGAGAGAGAGAGAGAGAGACCTGCTGTGTGCTTGCTGCTCAATATGTGTCTCTCTGTCACCACAGAAGAGAAGACACTCCACCTGAGAGAGAGAGAGAGAGAGAGAGAGAGAGAGACCTGCTGTGTGCTTGCTGCTCAATATGTGTCTCTCTGTCACCACAGAAGAGAAGACACTCCGCCTGCCCTGAGCTGATGTTCCCAGCACATGTAGAATTATATTATGACATATTACTCCTTTATATTACTTAAATGTATATTTTGCCTGTTATAAACCTTATACTGTACTTTATTTAATTTATATTTCACATACTTACAATAGTCATTCATTTTGCACTACATATTTAATTACGGTTTAAATATTTGTTTTATTACTGTTATTATTTTTATTTTTATTTCTGTTAATTCAAATGTGCACTACTTGTGAGCAGCCCAGCTGCAATTGCTTTGGCAATACAAATGTATAGTTTTTGTCATGCCAATAAAGCACACTTAAATTGAATTGAAATTGACATAGAGAGAGACATAGAGAGAGAGAGGGAGAGAGAGAGAGGTATGAAAGTTGCGCGTGCGTGTGAATCTGCTTCTGCGCGTCTCTCTCTACGAAGTAACTAAGCAATGAAGCTTAGTCCCTTCAAAAACAGTGATGTTACCCCTCATTGCAGAGAATATAATGTTGCGAGCAGTGTTGGGGAGTAGTTAACTACAAGTAGCGACGCTACTAACTTAACTACATTTTTCAGTAGCTTGGCAGTAGCTCAGTTGCTTTTTAAACAGTGTAGCTTTTCCAGTAGCTAACTACTTTTTGCAGCAAGTAGCGGTGTAGCGCGAGCAAAAGCTACATTGCGTTTTGTCGAGCCTGCGCGAATCAGCGCGATGCAAGGATATTCTTCTTGTTAGATTACAAACTCATTTTTTGCCATTACCGCCCCACCTGTTGTTTAATCACGCATCTTGCGGCTAACGGTTCACTGACGTACAGAAGTGGGTTGACACTTTTTATTGTTATTGCCTGCTCTTATTAGAAGGACACTGCACCTCAATTCTCGACTGATGGTGTGAAACCATTCCTGTTTTGCTTGAGTGGTATAACAATAACAGTGACTAACTATGCCAGTTCAACTAAAATACTTAACATTTTCCAAGCGTTCTTACTCTTCAGTTGAGGCTTTTGTAACATTACAAATTATAACATTTTGACCCTTTGGAGGTTAATGTTTTGGATGAGGTTTCAGTCTACTGCAACTACACCAGATAGTTCTTTCCCTGCCAGTGCCACATGTGAGCGGTTGTTCAATGTATTTTCTTGCCAAAATGCAACCATCTCACAATCGGTATTTTTGAGAAAATGTTCTACATGCAATTTACGTTGGATGTATATTTTGTTCTTGCAATGTTGTATTTGTTGCAATTTTGCACTTTTGACAAACAGTCTGAGATATTTGAGTGTTGTGTGTAATAAAACAATACTCTTTGAAATCATAATTGTATTGCATTGTTTTAAACACTAAATATTTTACTTAAAAACATTCCTCAGACACTTATTCAGTTATTTATAATATACGTTGTTCAAAAAAATCAAAAGTAGTTTCAATGTAGCTAGCTACTTTTTGATAGTAACTTGTAGTGTAGCTAACTACTTTTCCAAAAGGGTAGCTTGACTGTAGTTTAACTACTTTAACTTACGAGTAGCTTGTAGCTTGTCAAACTACAGTTTCAGAGTAGCTTCCCCAACACTGGTTGCGAGTCAGTAGCCATCAAAGCTATTTTACTAATAAAATTTTCCGTGCTGTTTGTGCTCTGCGCGATCTTTGATAGGCCTATATGTGTGCAATAATGTGTGTGCGTGCGTCTATGAAAGCAGCGTAGCCTCAGCATATAGTTTTGGTTTAGCTCCAAACCCGACACGAGCCTGAAGCTATCCATTAAACATTAACCCAAACCGAAAAATATTCCGAGACCCGCAGGCTCGGGTCGGGTAGCAGACCTCTAGAATAAAATCAAAACACAGCTACCGAATGCTTTAAAAGTTTTCTGATTAATAATTAGGAACTTAGTGAAATCACAGCACTGACTAATCACTCTTTCAGAAACAACCCTGACAAAAACTACTGTTTTATACGTTTATGTGCTCACATAATTGGAGAAAGCAAAACTATACATGCTGTTTTGGACAAAAAGCTAACCTTTGAAATGTCACACTGACAAAACATGTAAAGAAGAGTCCAAGCAGAGTATAATACTTGTATTTCCAAAGGCAGCACATGTACAGGATAATCAGCATCCGCATCATCTCGTCTCCGGTCTGGACCAGGCCATAATATCTCATCAACATCACACATTATGTTTGCTCTTTGGAAGAAATGCCTCATATAACCCTGGAGAGACTCCACAGACACATCTCCACAGGCGTCCAGCATTGCTTCCAGGAGGTTTTGGGGTAAGTAGGGGTTGCGGTCATATACTTTCCACCGCCGTGCTGAGAAAAATTCCTCAATCGGATTCAGAAATAGGGATTATGCTGGCAAGAAAAGAACAATGAACCTGGGGTGGGCATTGAACCAGAGCAGCACGATGGAAACTCACGTTATCCCAAATAGCAACATATTGCTATAGCTGATCGTGGACTTCAGGAAGAGACAGCAGCAGCCCTACACTCCTCTTATGATCAGTGGGACCCCTGTGGAGAGGGTGAGCAGCTTCAAGTACCTCGGTGTAAACATCTCCGAGGACCTGACATGGACTACACACATTCAAACACAGGTTAAGAAAGCCAGGCAAAGACTGTACCATCTGTGACAGCTGAGGAAATTCAGGGTCTCTCCAGCTATCCTGAAAACTTTCTATTCAGGGGCCATAGAAAGTGTTCTGACTGAGTGCATCTCAGTGTGGTATAATAATGCCACAAACCAGGACTGCAAAGCTCTACAGAGAGTCGTGCGTTTAGCTGAACGCATCTCAGGGTCTACTCTCCCCTCTCTGCAGGACATCTACCTCAAACGCTGCAGAAGCAGAGCTGCTAAAATCACCAAAGACTCAAACCACCCCGGTAACCATCTTTTCCGTTTACTGCCATCTGGCAGGCGCTACAGGAGCATGATGGCAAAGACTGAGAGACTGAGGAGGAGCTTCTTCCCTCAGGCCACCAGGCTCCTAAACACAAACTCTGTTCCATAAACTTTCACAAGACTCATTATTATCTGTAAAAAAATAACAAAAACATTCATATTCTCATCATCCATATTGCCGCTATGTGTGCATACCCATTACAACCCGTTGCACATCCCTCTCATCCCTCCTGTTTATACTAATATTTATTAAGTCCCATATAATGTTTTTGCACATCCAATTTGTTTTGCACATCTTACTGTTTTACTGTTTTGCACTTTTCTTTATTCTATTGCACATTTTACTTCTTATTTCTTTTTTACCTATATATATATATATATATATATATACTCTTGTGTGGTGTTACTTTTATATAATTTAATTTTGATTTTATTTTGATTTTTTTTATTCTTTGCACTGTCCACTGAGCGGACCTGATTTGACCTACATTTCACTTTTGATTATACCCTGTATAATTTATCATGTGACAAATAAAGAAACCTTGAACCTTGAACCTTGATATTGGACCTGCTCTGGTTGCCTGGCTCCCCTTTCTGATGAAGACCGTTATCGTGCAGCTGATTTAGAAACTGAAGGAGTTGTGCCGTGTTGTATGGACCCTGTTTGGCATGGCGGTGGAGGACGGCACGATTGCTGATGGATGCACATATGGTGATGTTGACTCTCCTCTGGCCAGGAACTTGTGTGACCGCACGGTGACCAAAGATGTTACGCCCACTTTAGTGCCATTTTGTCAGGTCGAACCCTGCCTCATCAATGAAGATGTACTCGTTTGGGTCAGCCAGCTCAAAGATCCTCTACAGAAGTTAACTATTACAGTACTGTACTGATGTGCAGGAGAGACAGGCCATATTCTACGCACTGTAATAATTCTGTACTGTGTATCAGTTACCTGCACGTGTTTTTAATCATTGCTCCTGAACTCTGTTTCAATTCCTTTCATAAGGCACAGCTGCTTTGTCCTCATTTGGTTCCTCTGAATGATCTGGTCAATAGTTGTGTGTGATGTCTTGTTGTTTAGTTCAACGTAGGGCTGGGCGATAAAACGATAACGATATGTATCGCGATAGACACGTGATTGATATCAACAATATAATTGTTAAGTGTTCATTGTGACTTTAGACTTATGTTTACATTTGAATTATTTGAGTTTTCCATGGTTGTTGACATTTCTGTCTTAATAACTGAGGGGATTATGATCAGAGGAAGGTTAAGTTTAAAATAAAAATGTTTTAATGTAATATATTTTTCTCCTGGTCCTTATTTTAAATGGGTCATAAAAAATATCCATAATTATCGATATCGACCGATATGAAACACCGATATCGTGATACAGTTTTCAGCCATATCGCCCAGCCCTAGTTCAACGTTCTTTCTTAGGTAGAAACATCTTAATTTACATTGTAACATTGATTAATTTACTCTAGACATCATTAAAACAATACCAAATGAATATGTGGGTAAATGTAGAGGTGAATGTGCTTGGCCAGAACAGCGGAAACTCATACTTCAGCACAGTTTACACACAAAAGAATCTTATTTAAATTGGCACGTTACTGTGGACCAACGGTACATGTTGACACGGTTAATTAAACACGTTCCACTTAAATACTCGTGGCCCTGTCTGCCTTCCATATGCACGGCATCGCTGCCTTCATTACATTTGAGAAATTTGCCAAGATTGTTGCTGTGTCATTAAAACCAATATTAAATGGTAACACTTTATTTTAGGGTCTCTTAACTAGTTGCTTAGCATGCATATTACTAGAATATTAGCCATTTATTAGTAGTAATTAAGCTCATATTAATGCCTTAAGGCCCGTACACACTGGGACGAATATCGGCGCGCGTTATTCGCCAGCGTTTTTTGTGTTCACACCCAAGCGATTTTCGCTGACGATGAGCCGAGTGAACATGCAAATTCATTCCCTGACATTAGATGGCGCTTAATGTAAAACAGAAATACCCCGGTACACAAGGTGGCGCTGCGCAACTTTACACTTCTGACACTCGCTCGTCACTCAGAAGAAGAGAGCAAGTATTTACGCCAAAATCATACAAAGAAAACATGGATATTTCAAGCTCCAGCAGCTCTACATTCATCTTGCCTTGCATCTTCTTTGTCTTCTTATTTCTTCCCGGCGGTGTAGACGCTACTTGGCGTATATCTTCTCCGTCGTTACGTATGTGTGCTCGGCAAGACTGTTTTGTGTTTGAGCGCCCCCAAGTTGTGTTTTACTGTAACTTCAGCTGCTCCAGACACGTGAGCAAAAGCGCCAATCTCATTGGTCGGATAGTTTTCGACGCGGCAAGTCAAACCAAAAAAACGAACCCGAGGCGTTTTTAAAAAAATGACGGTTTTACGCGTGGCGTTTTTCGTGTCGGTGTGCACACTCACATCGGCGCCCTTTGTTTAGTCACGAGGCGTTAAACGTCGGCGAATTCTTCTCGCGAAATTCGTCCCGGTGTGTACGGGCCTTTATTCTACATCTCTAATCCTACCCAACACATTAAACTACCGCACTAACTCTTTATAAGCAGCAAATTAGGAATTTATTGAGGAAAAAGTAGTAGTTAATACTGAATAAGTGTTCCCTATTCTAAAGTGTTACCAGTAATGTTACGTCGACCAAAGACCCGTCACATTTGGAGGTTTTAATTAAACCACTAACGACAGAGCCGTCGTGTTTCGTTTATGTGTGGACGTTTGCTTTCCAAGGGATGCATGTATGCTTCTTATAAATGACATTATTAAGTGCTTTTCTCACTGAATCGGCATCTCGTCAAATTTAATATTTTCAATTGAGATTGGGTTTGTGTGTGTCATACTAAATCATGTGTAGCTCATTCCACTAGTCTGGCGTTATTATGTTAGCAAACACGAACGTACTTGCAAATATTGGTTAAAATAGTCAAATTACACAAACTTTTATTTCAATAAAAAAAACTATACTAGAATTATAAAAGAACTACACAAAAATAAATGTTTTTGTTAAAAAAACTCAACGTGCCAGTTAAAGAATTGCATAGAAATAAGGAATTACATAGAAAGGGCAAGTAGCACATTCAATTAAATGTACATTTTTGAAGTATAAAAACGGAATTAGTATTTTCTTGTTAAACAAACTCATATAATCTGTTTTTACAGTGTATCAGAATTAGGCTACCATTCACAAATTATTATTATTAGAGTTAAAGAATTAATAGGATACATTAAATATACAAATTAATAAATAAAATAAATATATAATCACTAAAAAATGTTTAAATAAAGTGATTTTAAACTTATAAAATATTACAAAAAAATACTTACTAAAATATGAAATTATTTGTATTAATACTTTTAAGCATTGAATTACACTCTTAAAATACATATATTTTTCCACAGCAGTGCAATTAAAGAAGACCCTTTGATCAGTTCTTAAAAGAACCCGTTTTTTTGCGTCGTGTGAAGAACACTTTAATAATCTAAAGATACTTTTTCCCTTTGATAGAACTTTCTGTCCAATCGTAAGATTCCGTGGATGTTACAGGTTCTTTATGGAACCATCAATGCCAACAAAGAGCCTTTAAGCCTTTACGGAGTGTAAAGGTGTGTTCACACCAGACGCGAATGAAGCGTTACACACAAATGATTTACATGTTAATCAATGCAAAGACGCGATAGACAATCCTGCGGTGCTATTCGCACGAATGAGGCGATGTGAATGGCGCGAATTACGCGGTGTGAATTGAGCGTTTGGGGCGTTTGACGCATCATTCGCGCAAGTTGAAAAACCTGAACTTTGGCGGATATTCGCGCCGCGTTAACCAATCAGGAGCTTGCTCTAGCAGTGACGTGATTACGAGCGGAGGCAGAAAATCCCAAACAACAATGGAGGACAAATGAATTGTGGTTGTATGTGGGTACCCGGAGCTGTACGTACTTTTACAAAAACAGGAATAAAGTTTGCAACGAGACTGGAGCTGCAGCAGAAGCCCCCCCCATGACGTGAATTCACATCTGTTGTAGGGTTGCACGATATACCGGTACTAAGACAGTATCGCGATACTAAAGCTTAAAAATACCCGCGGTGCCATTGCATTTTTTAAACGGTAGTATCGTTCATACCGTAATATATGTTGTATGCACGGCTGGCACACTATTTAAAATGCTGGCATGCATGTTCAAATGAACAGAAACATTGTTTGCCAAATGCCTTTTTGCTGTGCTCTGTGTAGTATGGTGTGTGTATACGCTTTATATCGTAATGTCTGAACGATCTGCCGCTGCTAGGATTTGCGGCTGCTCTCTCTCTCTCGAAGAAGAATGACAGACAAAAGACGTTCCGTGCCGTATGCGGATGCGCGCTTAACTCGCTCGTCTCTCTTCCGGGTCCTGAACTCCCGCATTAACACTATCGTGGCCGGAGCAAAACAAATAACAGCAATTTCCCATTGATTATCAAGTCTGTGCGTTACAATATGGTGTTTCCTTTTGTGTTCGAATCTGAATCCGAATCGTTGGCTTGGGTGAATCACTGATTCACTAAACCATTCATAAAAACAGTCATTTGATTCGCTCCGGCAGTATTCAGCCGTTTTGAAAGAATCGTTTGAATGACTCAGTGATTCAATAACGAACTGCTGCCACCTGCTGGCCGTTTTTACCAGTTTCATGTCACTTCATGCTGCTTCTGTGCAGTGCTAAGATTAGTTTTGTTTACATAATTTCAGGAAAAACAATAGCCAGTCATTAATTCACATTAATTAAGTATTCAGAGAAAAATATTGTCTGTTTTAATTTATTTATTAATTTTTAATTCATTTTGTAGAATTAAATTTTAAACTGACAACACTGCATGGATGGTATCGTGATACTACTTGGTATCGTGATACTTCAGCTGGTATAGTATCGTACGACATTTTTATGGTATCGTGACAACCCTAATCTGTTGTGTAGTGAATTTCACGCGCGAATGAAGCGAGTAAACTCAAAATGTTCAAGCGTCCAACTACGCGTGAATAGCACGATTTATTCGCTTCATTCGCGTCTGGTGTGAATGCACCTTAAGGTCCACACATTTTTCTTCGTCCACTATCTAGGATGCACTCTCTGTGCTCAACGTGGTGCATTCTGGGATTGTGTTCTCTTTTTAAAAAATACACGCATGGCTTGGACATCCCCGGTTTTAATGCACATCTACGATGCTGCACACTAAAGCTCGTGTGTAACTGTTTGCTGTCTGTAATCAAGTGTATTTTGATGTGGATGTTAATGTGTCTTGAACACAGACATCTATAGACACGGGTCACATGATACCCACAATGCACCATTGACGTTTGTTCAAACAGACTGTAAAATAAAAGCCTTGCTTGTATACCGAATGAGTGGTACGACCCCGGTGGCCTTTGCTGAGCTTTCTTAAGACGCTTCTTTGTGTGCTTGACAGACTCTTGCTTCAGTAGTAGCAGCTCTGTTGTGCCCGAGGCCGGATTGGCATGCTGTGCCCATTGGCAGCGTCCACTAGCCTCGTTTACCCAGAAACGCCTCCATTCATGGCAGATCCAACATGGCGGCTCTGTACAGTTGGAGTCATGCGACTGCTCGACTCACAGCGGATCTATCCATGCTTGATTGATGAAGGAGTCACATCAGCGTGTGACGTGAGCGCTTCACACGCCGCGGCTCTCGTTATCTACCGGTGCGGACACTTCGGGATGATTTAGGAACAAAATGATGGGGTGAAAATTTACTTCGACCAAAACAACTTCCAGAAATGCCATTCATAACTTAAAGACTCTTAATAATAATAAATCTTAATAATACAGTTTAAAATCTACACATTATTAAAAAAAAATACTATATATATATATAATATATATATATATATATATATATATATATATGTGTGTGAATACATGCACATACACATATAACAATAATAAATATTTCATGTAATATTTACTCAAAATGTACTGAAAATATTTGAATTTCTTTTTATATTTCAGTTTGCGCATGCCATTCATCTAATACTAATAATCGCTAATTGTTTACAATGATAAAAAGTAATTTTTTAGATAGATCATTCTATATATTATTATACAATTATTTTGTAGACTGATTAATTGGTATATAATGAAGCATTATATCTAATCACGCTTAATGAGATGTGCATAAAACTTATTTCACACAATATATTTTTTTAATTCACTAACATTTAAAAAAAAAAAAGTTTATTAAATTATTTGTCTAATGCTTATGATCAAAAAAATTGTATGATTTAATATAAATATATATATGCACATTACACATGATATATAGAACAATAATATTTTATATAATATTTAATCCAGGCTATCATTCATCTAATGCTAATAAACACAAATTTAATAGGACAGTTAACAATTTTACTAATTATTTTTGGTAGATAATAAAAAATTGGTATAGAATATACATATATATTTAATAATGCTAAATTACGCCTAATGTAAATTGCTGAAAACTCATTTCTTAATAGTCACTAAAAATATTTTTAAAACCAATAGTTTTTTCATACTATATGTCCTATGATGATAAT
>CM049816.1:1897706-1902706 GCA_027422435.1 Schizopygopsis pylzovi
CATCAGGCCGTGCTGTTCTACACATGATTTCATCAACTTTGATTGAATAACTCTAATAGAAGGAATAATTTGCTTTATTTCTGCTATACGTTTTTTTTTGGTTTTGTTTGGGGGGGGGGGGTCATCTACATGCTGTGTGGGTGCAGCATTCTTATTGTGAACCGAAACCGAAAAAAATATTTGTATTTATTGAAATAAAAGTGTAAAATAAAAATAAACATTGGGTAAAAAACTTAAATCTAATAATATGAAATACAATTTTTGTTTTTTGCCTTGGCAGCTAACTGGAAAAATAATTTATATATATATATATATAAATTAATACAAAAAAAAAAAAAAAAAAAAAAAAAAAAATCTAGAGCTAAATAGAAATATAAAAAAGTAAACTGATAAAAATAACGAAATTACAAAAAATGTATCTGCAATTAAAATAAAAACTGAATGTATTACTATTAAATAATATTTATATTAATATGAATATATGAACATTCAAATAAAAGCTAATTTTAAATATATTAATATATTTTGTTATATAATGGTATACAAATAATACTATAACATAATGTGGGTCAAGAAATGAATAAACAGAAAAACATTAATAATAACATCAAACATAATATTGTAATTATTTTGATGTGTTTTGCTCCAGCTGTATACACACAGATGCTAAATGCTGCTGCTAATATGCTTAATATTTCGCCCCTGCATACGATGCTAACATGACACTTATTATAACCTTGTTTATGGCTGCTCATTTGTGACCCTGGACAACAAAACCAGTCGCTGGGACTGGGCTTAATTAAGCCTTGTCTGTGAAACCGGGGGTAAAACTTCATATTGATCATGTTCTATTCTGTAATGTTAAAATAAATCATACACAGTCAGAATAAAATTTTTGTATTTTATGCGTGTAACAGTCTATCACTGCAATCCCTTATGAAAATAAACCATGGTTTTACTAAAGTGACCATAGTTTAACTATAGTATTTGTAGATTTCCATGGTTACCACTACAGTAAACATACGTGTCCCTGGAGCACAGACGCAGTCATAATAACACAGCTATATTTGTAGCAATAGACAACAATACATTGTATGGGTCAAAATTATACATTTTTCTTTTATGCCAAAAATCATTAGAATATTAAGATCATGTTCCATGAAGATATTTAGTAAATGTCCTACCGTAAATATATCAAAACTTAGTAATATGCATTGCTAAGAACTTAATTTGAACAACTTTAAAGATGATTTTCTCAATATTTAGATTTTTTTGCATCCTCAGATTCCAGATTTACAAATATTGTCCAAACCATACATCAATGGAAATATTATTTATTCAGCTTTCATATGATGCATAAATCTGAATTTTGAAAAATTGACACTTATGACTGGTTTTGTGCTCCAGGGTCACATTTTTTAATTCTATTTGGCAGACCACGCAATACACACCGCGATACGGATTAAAAGAGCATTCACTAGTGATGTTACGTTCGACACGGACGCTCCGAAGCTTCACATTCACATTGAAGTACTGTAATGGAGCTTGATTCGTTTTGAGAAAAGCACGTTAACTATGACGTCCGAATAAAACCACGTGACTGCTTCGGTATCTGGTTCAAACTAGAGGTCGACCGATATGGGTTTTTATCACAGTGATTTAAATAGGATAATCTTGTACCATTATGATATATATTTTGTGTAGAAATGTTGGATTTCCAGCAGTCTGATCAAATGGCTTGTACAAAGCGTTTGTTTCGTTAACGTCTGGTTTGCTGGCGATGTTTACAGGAATATAATATTAGTGTGCGGCGTCCAGTACAGACTCTGCTGTTCATCAAGCGTTCAGAAGCAGCAGATGATGAAGTAGGGCTGGGCGATAATTCGATAACGATAATTATCGCGATATAATTTTCCTCTAAAACGATATGACTAAGTTCGAAACATTTTCGATATAATGTTTATGCTCCAAAAGCGGAACGAAACCACGTGACTCATTTGAATCGCGCCACACGGACCGTTTATCCGCTCGGATCACAGTTCAAACTGCCGCGCGGCACGAGCTCACGAGAGCAGATGCGTTTACTCGATCACGTGAACACTAAGCAGTGCTGTGAGATCCAGTCAGTAGGCGTGTTCGACTTAAAGCGGCGCTGCACCAAATGGTCAGTGTAAGACATCAGAGTACCGCGAGAGCTATTCGAAAGCATAGGATCCATCTGCTCTTATCGCTCTCGCGGTACTTTGATGTCATGCACTGACCATTCTGTGCAGCGCTGCTTTAAGTCGAACACGCCTAATGTGAGAACACAAGACGAACATGAGAAACACTGTGCAACGAGACAGTCAGAAGGCTTTTCAATATGCACATCGCCATTATTTACCATGGATTTACTGTAGTAACATTCACTGCACTATGGTAGTGTGGCAGTAATGTGGGATATTCACATTTAATATTATTACAGGAGTAATGGTATATAATTATAGTAAGTATGTGTGGTTAAGGCAGCTATAGCATGTGTACATTTATACTGAATGGTTTTAGACTACTGTCTTTCATACAAATAGACTACTTAAAAACCATTTAGTTATATTTTGACCATGTTATTGAGGTGCTATATGTGTGGTTTTAACTGTTTATCATTATTTAAATGTATGCTACTATAGGAGACCAATGCTTAATACAAATAAAAACTTGGTCAGAATACATTATACCATATAAAACTGAGGTTGCTACAGATGTTACTGATGTAAAGATGTTACTGATTTTGATAATGAACAAAAATGTTACTGCATCCTAACTCAAGCTACGATCAAATGTGTATTTCTAAGAGACAAAAAGTGATATTATTATCATTAATATTATGAGGCAACCCAAACCGGTTTCTTGATTTTGAAACAATATCAACTCATTAGAACGTGCAGAAACTAAGAAATACATATCTATTTAGATAATTATTGTGTTAAGGAAAATGAATGGTCTGGTTTCTAAAACTTTCACTTTGGAGCAAAAATCTGGCTTTAAACTTGAAAGAAATAAAGATTTGACATTTATCGTGATAATTATCGATATCGACTGATATGAAAATAATTATCGTGATAATTTTTGGGGCCATATCGCCCAGCCCTATGATGAAGGATGTGACGAACACAAACGCTCATGCTCTGATTTAACGGCTGCCAGAACTCATCAGGAGAAGCGCTCGTTAAACAAGACAAACGAGCTCCTTCACACGCACTCCTCAGCACCATCCATCACAAACTCTGAAGATTCAATATCATATGAGCGTTTAATATTACATCTCATTTAGATTCAATGCCGTTTTTATTGTTCTACCGATATTTGGAACGTGTCTAAATACATGTTAATCATATTGATCTTTATTTTGTATCAATAAATAATACATACAAATATTAAAATAATAAGGTATGACAGAATTGTGGGTGGCAGATTAAGTCTATATTGACACTTAATTCATCAGGGACTTTAAGTATATTCTGTGTATGTATATATATTCATTACAAATATAAATCAATATTTTAAATGTTATAATATTTCATATGATATAATATTTCATATTATTTATTTTATCAAAAAAATGTAAGATGTATAAAAAATGTATAATATAAAAATTATATATATATATTATAGTAATTATTGTATTAGAAAAATATAATTTATTAGTGTTAATTATTATTATTTTTAAATTATAATTGATTGTGAGTTCTTAAAAATGTATGTAAATAATATATAAATATTTATATAAAAAATAAATATGAATATTTAGTTATATTTAATTGTAAAAATGAAATGTTATTTAATTTTTATTTATTTTAAATTATAATTGATTTGAAGTGATCAAAAAATGTAAATGTATCATATAAAGCAATAATTTTAAAACTATAATTTATTGAATTGCTATTAATTATTATTTTGTATTTTTTTATTATAATTGATTGTATAAAATATTAGAGGTGTGTGTGTGTGTGTGTGTGTGTGTGTGTGTGTGCGTGTGTGTAAAAATGGTTTATAAATGCTAAGTAAATAAACTTGCTGCTGGGTTATGTTTATAGCATTTATAACTAGCTACAATGTAAACACAAATGGAAATATATTATTTTAATATAATATAATGATTTCAAAAGAGAATGCTGAGCAGTGTAAAGTCTGTGATTGTTGGCTGTTTCTCTGATGGTTACGTGTGAGATTTATTTCACTCTTAATGTGATTATTTCTGCCTAAACGTGTCGAGCAGCTGTGACTCTCCACACCATTTACTGATTCTCACAGCTGTCACAGCGCTCTCTCTCTCTCTCTCTCTCTCTCTCTCTCTCTCTCTCTCTCTCTCTCTCCTCTCTCTCTCTCTCTCTCTCTCTCTCTCTCTCTCTCTCTCTCTCTCTCTCTCTCTCAGGTGTGGTGAGCGAGCGAGTGACTCTCTCTCTCTCTCTCTCTCTCTCTCTCTCTCTCTCTCTCTCTCTCTCTCTCTCTCTCTCTGTGTCAGGTGTGGAGAGCGAGCGAGTGTCTCTCTCTCTCTCTCTCTCAGGTGTGGTGAGCGAGCGAGTGACTCTCTCTCTCTCTGTGTCAGGTGTGGTGAGCGAGCGAGTGACTTGAGTGAGCGAGTGACTCTCTCTCTCTCTGTGTCAGGTGTGGAGAGTGAGTGAGTGACTTGAGTGAGCGAGTGACTCTCTCTCTCTCTGTGTCAGGTGTGGTGAGCGAGCGAGTGACTCTCTCTCTGTGTCAGGTGTGGTGAGCGAGCGAGTGACACTCTCTCTGTGTCAGGTGCGGTGAGCGAACGAGTGACTCTTTCTCTCTCTCTCTCTCAGGTGTGGTGAGCGAGCGAGTGACTCTGTGTCAGGTGTGGTGAGCGAGCGAGTGACTCTCTCTCTCTCTCTCTCTCAGGTCGTGGTGAGCGAGCGAGTGACTCTCTCTCTCTCTGTGTCAGGATGTGGTGACGCGAGCTGATGTGACTTCTCTCTCTGTGTCAGGTGTGGTGAGCGAGC
>CM049816.1:1912706-1940206 GCA_027422435.1 Schizopygopsis pylzovi
ACAAAGAAATGGCAAGTAGCACACTGAATTAAACATGATATAATAAAATATTAAATAAAAGTCAAACAATAACCACAATTGTCATATTTGAAAAACAGATTATACATTTAGTTAGAAAATGTCACTTTCCTTGGTCCAAGTTGCACATTATTTTCTTATGTTATAGCACCCCCTATCACTGTAAATCAGTGAGATTTGGCAGGTTTACTCAGACTGTCCTGGTGTACATTTGCACCATTTTTTGTGAAGTTTGGACTCTGCATAAACAATATACAGGTCAATTAGACATTATGGGCCACATTCAAAAATGGCACTAATTCCAAGCTTGAAAGACTTTACATATCAGATGATAAAATCCAGAACTCAACTACTAAAGCATCTTTATATATCTAGACAACATCTCCAACCCTCTGTCAACTGCAAGAAAATCTTACTTTTCTATGTGTACATTTGCAGCATATAGATGTATACAAGGTGCGATTTGTGAAAAAAACAGAGCGGGGGATGCTTTTGAAATTTTTAATTAAATGTTTTTAATACGACAAAAACTCTATTTAACATGATCACAGTTTAATAAAAACATTGTAGGCATTTAGGCCTGTAATGATTTCATTTCCACAGCTATTCAAACAACAAATAAATATATAAGAGAAAGCGAGCGAAGAACACAACGGAGCTTCTTGAAACTCCAAATCAGTTAAACTATTACGTCGCAAAATGATTCACTGTTTCGAAGCGCTCGAATCGGATCGCGTATCACGAATCATTTGATTCAGATCGAGACTTCAAAGCATTTATCGCAAATCATTTGCTATAGATAGGGACGTCAGAGCGGCTTCACGGGATGTTTTTATCCCCGTACAAGTAATTCAGCAGAGGCAGGGATGAAAAAAACAGAATCGCACCCTGGACGTATATGTAAGACCTCAGCAGTCCCAACTTTTCTTCTACGTGTATATATATATAATTACATTTTTTTACGTTAAACCACCCTCTTTTGCTGTAAATTTATGATATTTGCCAGGTTTACTCAGACTTTCCAGATGTACATTTGCACCATTTTTTGTCAAATTTGGACTTTGTATAAACAATATACAGGTCTTTTAATCATTATGGGACACATTCAAAAAATGGTACTGACCCCAATCTTTGCAAAAAGACATTTCATATCAGATAAAATCCAGAACTCAACTGCTAAAGCTGTATTTATGACTCTAATGATATAATCAACATATCCAACCCTCAATCACCTGTAAGAATATCTTACTTTTCCATGTTTGCATTTACAGTATATGCAAGACTGTAAAACAACCACAGCAGCTCATGTTTCTTCACAGAATTGTTTTCTTACATTATAGCGCCCTCTATCACTGTAAATTAATGAGATTTGGCATGCTCCCTCAGACTGTCCTGATGTACATTTGCACCATTTTTTGTCAAGTTTGGACTCTGCATTAACAATATACAGGTCAATTAGTCATTATGGCCTTGTTTAAAACATGCTTTGGCTTGCATCTGCCAAGTGATGAGATTAATCAAAAGCTTCATGCTGAACTTCACACACATCAGATGAATGGCCTGAGACTGGTTTTCATTTTCATTAAAGTTTCATTGGGAAAATGTAAACCAGCATTCATAAGGAGAAAAATTTGACTGTATATTTTTTGATCTGATCTAAATCTGCTTGAATTTCTTTTAAAATGCATAAATCACACACTGCAAATTTTGTCTTTTCTAGTAAGACATTATTGAATCAAGATGCAGTTACTTGACAAGATATTAAGTCTTGGTTTCTAAAATAATTATCAACATTTTGTTAGTTTTTGCTGAAAACAAACACAAATATCTGCCAATGGGGAAAATAATCTTAATTCAAAGGCTAAACAAGAAATTTTTTCTTGCCCCATTGGCAGATATTTTTGCTTGTTTTAAGCAGAAACTAAAAACAATTTAATATTTTTTTTTAGAAAACAAGACTTAATATCTTAAGTCATAATCCTTGTACAGTAAATTCATCTTGATTCAAGAATCTGTAGAAAACAAGACAAAAAAACTTTTTTTGCACCAAAAAGCTAAACGCTTCCATATAAAGTCGAATCTGTTAATTCGGCATACTCGGCTGTAGAAACGCAGATGTCAGTCTGATGCGGTGTGTGTTTGTGTCTCAGTGTCTCTTCAGGACATCACCATGAGGAAGGCCTTCCGTAGCTCCACCATCCAGGACCAGCAGCTGTTTGAGCGTCAGTCTCTTCCCGTCCCCTTACAGGAGACATACCAGCTGTGTGAACAACCTCCGCCGCTGAACATCCTCTCGCCATACAGGTCAGAACCACATTCACACATCAGACCCAACAGATAACCCCACCGGAGACCAGCTGCAATGAGACAGCAATGAACTTGAGTGTTTCATGCATGGTTCTGAAAAACATTATAACCTGAAAATCTCATTACATTTTATTCAGGTCAAAAAAAATATTATTTTACATCACTGAATCAACCGGAATTTATACCAAGATAATTTCTCAAGATATCAAAATGCAATGAAAATCAGCAAACACAGCCAAAAATAAAATAGCAAAAGAAGCAAAGTGCATAAAATATTACATGATTTTTCTGAAAAATGTATCAAAATTAAGTGAGCTTTTTAAAACTTAGAAATAGACAAAAAGTATATCAATGGGGTCAGAAAAATAATAACTTTTGAATTAAGTTTTTTATTTTTATTTATGCCACTTATGCATTTTTTTTCTTCTTTTTTAAGCATAAATTCATTTAATTATTATATAATTTCCAGAAAACAAGATCTAATATATTTGTAATTTTGCATCTCCAGTAAATTTATGAAAATGAAATAGATATTAAATGGATATGTAATAGCTCTCAGATGCTCCTTGCAGGTGTTTCTTATAGACTGAAATTAATTGCAACTTAAACATCTAAATGAACTAGTTTTATTCAAGTCGAAAATATTATTTAACGTCACTGAATCAGCATAAATCCATTAATTTATGCCAATAAAACTCATTTTAAAATTAGTTTTCACTAAAGTTTTGTATAACTAACTGTAAACCTTTTTAAATCAAAACACGTTCACTTGAAATACAAAATGACACATTATATCTTGTTTTTGAGTAATTTATGAAAAAATATTAAGTGAGTTTTTGCATTAAAAAAAGGCAAAATATCTGTCAGCAAGGTCAAAAAAATTATCTTGTTTTCTCTTGTAATTAAGTTACCATATCTGACCATATTTTCTTCGTGTTTAAAGCATAAACTTAATTCTGATACATTTTTCAGAAAACAAGACTTCATATTGTTTAATCAATAATAATATTGAAATATGATCAATATGTAATATTGCTTCATAAGTAAATATATCTTGATTTAAGAATGTTTGGATATTTGTTTTGGAAAACCAGACAAAAATCAAGAAAAGATCATTTTTTCTTCAGTGAACTCAAACATTTTTCAACTCAAATGATCCGAGCTCATATTTTTGCTCTGTATTATTAGTGTTAGTGACTCATTGGTGTCTGTTTTTATTTCTCCTGAGGACTTTTAGTTGATACTTCATGAACTATGCAATGATAGAGCGATATTGTCTCAGTTTTCATGTGTTTCTGCTGCTGTTTTCACACGTGCGTCACACCGAGCGAGTGTTTCTGGAAATAATGCTCGTTACTGGAACATTTATTTAGAGAGCTGCGTAATATGCATGAGCTCTCTCTCTCTCTCTCTCTCAATTCAATTCAATTCAATTCAAATGAGCTTTATTAGCATGACTGCGTAGCACAATGTTGCCAAAGCATTAATATATATACAGTATATACAACAACAACATAGGTAAATAAATAACAACATAAATAATAAATAAAATCAGAATCATTCTAAATAAATGAAAAGATCATCTCTCTCTCTCTCTCTCTCTCTCTTTCTGTGTCACTCTCTCTCTCTGTGTCTCTCTCTCTCTCTCTCTCCCTCTCTCTCTCTCTCTCTCTTCCCTCTCTCTCTCTCTCGCTCTCTCTCTCTTCCCCTCTCTCTCTCTCTCTCTCTCTCTCTATCTCTCTCTCTCTCTTCTCTCTCTCTCTCTCTCTCTCTCTCTCTCTCTCTCCTCTCTCTCTCTCTCTCTCTCTCTCTCTCTTCCCTCTCTCTCTCTCCCTCTCTCTCTCTCTCTCTCTCTCTCTCTCTCTCTCTCTCTCTCTCCCTCTCTCCCTCTCTCCCTCTCTCTCTCTCCCTCTCTCTCTCTCTCTCTCTCTCTCTCCCTCTCTCCTCTCTCTCTCTCTCTTGCTCTCTCTCTCTTCCCTCTCTCTCTCTCTCTCTCTCTCTCTCTTCCCCTCTCTCTCTCTGTCTCTATCTTTCTCCCTCTCTCTCTCTCTCTCTCCCTCTCTCTATCTATCTCTCTCTCTCTCTCTCTCTTCATACGTTCCCTCGTTACATCAGGTTATTTTATTACACATCAGGACATATGTTGTCTCCTGTATAACCGTTGTATTCCACTCCTGCTAAAATGGCACAAAAGACATCTGTTTAATCACTCATTTTCCTCAACAGTAGATTTATGCGCAGGATAAATTCAACACAAGAAGTCTCTTCTGCTCATCAAGTCTGCATTTATTTGATCAAAAAAACTGTAAAAATGCTGAGATATTATTATAATTTAAAACAGCTGTTTTATATGTGAATCTATATTAAAATATAATTTATTTATTTGATCAAATCTGTCTTTTCAGCATCATTACTCCAGTCTTCAGTGTCACGTGATCTTCAGAAATCATCATAATATGCTGATTTATGATCAATAAATAATTCTGATTATTATCAATGTTGAAAACAGTCGTGCTGCACAATATTTTTGTGGAAACTGTGATATATTTTATTTTTCAGGATTCACAGATGAATAGAAAGTTCAAAAGAACAGCGTTTATTGGAAACAGAAGTATTTTGTAACATCATAAATGTCTTTACTGACACTTTTGATCAGTTTAATGCGTCCTTGATTAACTGTAAGACGTTTTTCTTCATCTGTTGCGATGAAACTGTGTGATTTCCGGCACTCTGTCAGGAGAGTCTGGAGGTGATAATTGCTTCATTCGTTCTGTATTGTTCTTTTGTTCTTATTCTGTCTTTGCGTGTTTGGTATTTTGACCAGCAAACTCAAATGAAAGCAGAAAACGAGTGTGTGATGTGATGATATGTGTGTTAAAGGAGAAGATGTTGAGAGAGAGAGTGTGAGGAGCAGAGGAGGTGTGATTCTCAAAGTCCATGTCAACCGAGCGTCTATGATTAATACATGTACTGCTAACTAGAGCTGTGCAATGTAGCATATTTACAATTATTATCATCTCAAATGCATCTCTTATATTTCAGCCTTTTGGCAATATTCAAATATATATCTCATGCAGTCAGATAAACAACAACATTCTTTAACCCTTTTACAAAAAGAATATTTGCTTTGAAATGTCTTCCTTTTTTTTATTAGAAAATTATTTGTACAAAACCACACTGACACCAAAAAATTTAAAATTACAATAAAAGGAAAAAATACAACTATGTTACATCATGTTTAATTCAGCGAGTGTCATCCGGTTATCATCCTGCATGATAATATTATTTATATTTATTATTTATAAATATTTTATGCATACAATTTAAAAGTGTTTCAGTAAAATTTTGTACAAAATTATATTTTGACAGTCCAATTATCATCATAAAAATATAAAATAAAATGTACATATGTATATTATTATATAAAATTTCAAATAATATTATCAAATATATAAGAAATATTGTCTAATTATTTAATTTCAATTAAATTAGTATGAAATTACGTATTTTGTCAGTCCAATTATAATCATGAAAAATAGTTTAATTTAAAATATATAAAAATATACTGTATATATATTAGTATTTACAATACAAATAATATACAATTAATTAAATAGCATGTAATCATTTCTCATTTCAATTAAATTTTGTATAAAATGACACATTTTACAGTCAAATTATCATCATGAAAAAATATTTTAATATAAAATACAAATAATAATATACAATATATAAATGCAATTATTTATTTAAATTAAATTTTGTATAAAATGGCATGCATTTTGACAGTCTAATTATCATCATGATATATGCATGTATATTATTATATCAAATATTAATAATATTAGATCACATTATGTCATCATTTTTATTTCAATTACAAAATCACATATATTTTGACAGTCCAATCAACCAAGTCAAAGAGGAGATATTTGCATCCATTGGAAATGGAAGGTCAAGTCAAGTGCATTATGGGATACAGAACTCCATTACTGTTCTCTGTACTGTGTACACTGCATACTTCTCTCATTGACAAACAGTGTGTAGTACGCATCACTGAACACACCTGGTCTGCGTCTGTCTCTAGGGATGATGGGAAGGAAGGGCTGAAGTTCTACACCAACCCCTCATTCTTCTTTGACCTGTGGAGAGAGAAGATGCTGCAGGACACAGAGGACAAGAGGAAAGAGAGGCGGAAACAGAAGGTGAGAGGGGCGGGGCTTCACAGCAGAGGGGTGTGGCTTATATGAAAATGAGACAGGAAGGGGTGTGGCATCCGAGAGGATCAAGCACTAAAATCTCATACACAATAACATACTTTATGCTTAGCGTTCAGTCGTTTGCTGTCATTGTGTGTGAGTTTGAATGAGCTGTTTCTCTTGATACGAGGTGTTTTCTGACTGCGTTTAGATTACAGACCAACACACACAGCAGGCTAATCACAGGCTAATTAGAAGCAGATTGTGTTTTTACACATGATGGCAGATTCTCTCGGCTCTTCTCAGACGTTCTACATTTATATCTGGCAATTCAATTTTTTTTTAATTCTGAGTTTGAGTTTAAATCTCACAATTCTGTGTTTATATCTGGCACACAATTCTGCGTTTATATCTGGCAATTCTATTTTTTGTAATTCTGAGTTTGAGTTTAAATCTCACAATTCTACGTTTATATCTGACAATTCTATTTTTTTGTAATTCTGAGTTTGTTTAAATCTCACAATTCTACGTTTATATCTGGCAATTCTATTTTTTTTGTAATTCTGAGTTTGAGTTTAAATCTCACAATTCTACGTTTATATCTGGCAATTCTATTTTTTGTAATTCTGAGTTTGCGTTTAAATCTCACAATTCTACATTTATATCTGGCAATTCTATTTTTTGTAATTCTGAGTTTGAGTTTAAATCTCACAATTCTACGTTTATATCTGGCAATTCTATTTTTTGTAATTCTGAGTTTGAGTTTAAATCTCACAATTCTAAGTTTATATCTGGCAATTCTATTTGCAAATTTATTTTGAGTTTGAGTTTAAATCTCACAATTCTACGTTTATATCTGGCAATTCTATTTTTGTGGTAATTTTGAGTTTGAGTTTAAATCTCACAATTCTAAGTTTATATCTGGCAATTCTATTTTTGTGGTAATTTTGAGTTTGAGTTTAAATCTCACAATTCTACGTTTATATCTGGCAATTCTATTTTTTTTTGTAATTCTGAGTTTGAGTTTAAATCTCACAATTCTACGTTTATATCTGGCAATTCTATTTTTTGTCATTCTGAGTTTGAGTTTAAATCTCACAATTCTACGTTTATATCTGGCAATTCTATTTTTTGTAATTCTGAGTTTGAGTTTAAATCTCACAATTCTACGTTTATATCTGGCAATTTTATTTTTTTGTAATTCTGAGTTTGAGTTTAAATCTCACAATTCAACATTTATATCTGGCAATTCTTTTTTTGTTTTGAGTTTGAGTTTAAACCTCACAATTCTACGTGTATATCTGGCAATTAAATTTTTTTGTAATTCTGAGTTTGAGTTTAAATCTCACAATTCAACATTTATATCTGGCAATTCTATTTGTTTTGTAATTCTGAGTTTGAGTTTAAATCTCACAATTCAACATTTATATCTGGCAATTAAATTTTTTTGTAATTCTGAGTTTGAGTTTAAATCTCACAATTCAACATTTATATCTGGCAATTCTATTTGTTTTGTAATTCTGAGTTTGAGTTTAAATCTCACAATTCAACATTTATATCTGGCAATTCTATTTTTTGTAATTATGAGTTTGAGTTTAAATCTCACAATTCTAAGTTTATATCTGGCAATTCAATTTTTTTTGTAATTCTAAGTTTGAGTTTAAATCTCACAATTCAACATTTATATCTGGCAATTCTATTTTTTGTAATTCTGAGTTTGAGTTTAAATCTCACAATTCTATGATTATATCTGGCAATTCTATTTTTGTGGTAATTTTGAGTTTGAGTTTAAATCTCACAATTCTAAGTTTATATCTGGCAATTCTATTTTTGTGGTAATTTTGAGTTTGAGTTTAAATCTCACAATTCTAAGTTTATATCTGGCAATTCTATTTTATTTATTTTTTGTTTGAGTTTAAATCTCACAATTCTGCGTTTATATCTGGCAATTCTATTTTTCGTAATTCTGAGTTTGAGTTTAAATCTCACAATTCTAAGTTTATATCTGGCAATTCTATTTTTGTGGTCATTTTGAGTTTGAGTTTAAATCTCACAATTCTACGTTTATATCTGGCAATTCTATTTTTTATTTTTTTATTTGAGTTTGAGTTTAAATCTCACAATTCTACGTTTGTATCTGGCAATTCAATTTTCTTTTTTTGAGTTTGAGTTTAAATCTCACAATTCTATGTTTATATCTGGCAATTCTATTGTTTTTTTTATTTTGAGTTTGAGTTTAAATCTCACAATTCCACGTTTATATCTTGTAATAAAAAAAAAAAAAAGTAATTCTGAGTTAAAAGAGATGAATTACCTTTTGACTTTCTTTCTTTGTTACCTTAATATTTTTACTCTGTAGTGGACACAAGCTTCCATACATTATAACTTACAAGACAGAAAAATGACACAGAAGATCTCTTTAACATCTCAATTGCTTCTCCTAATCAGTAATACAGATAAACGGAGAACAAATTGACTTTGAGAAAAAGAGTCCAGTAATCTCATACGAGTCTCCTGTAGAGTTTCAGAAGAGATCTCAACTGTGTCTCAAACTGATCTCAGATCTGCTGAAGATACCAAAGTCAGAGAAACTCAAACAGTGCTCACTCAATTCTTTCAAGCTAATAATTGTAAAGCTATATTTCTCTCAAGATATTTTAGGAGAAACAAATACATGAAATGCACCAGTTTGTATCATCCAGTGCCAGTGATGATGCCAGTTTCCCACTCCGTTACCATGGCGATGCCATCTTGAACACACTCAGAGCGGAGTGCAAGGACAATAATAGATGCTCTGATATACAGACTGCTGCCTGTCAGGAGAGAGTCGACTACATGGACACGATCACTCAAAATAAAACCATAAATGCAATATGGCTTAGTGCGATTATCAAGTGGCAAAGGCTGCGAGTTAATGAAATAAAAGCATGCACTGTGTTCATTTACATAGGAGCAGCTCATGATCCGTCAGGGTTTTCAAAATCACTTTAACGTGCCTTTAGGAATGAAACCATTTCATTATTTATATTCTTAAATATTAGTTTTTCTACAGTAGTGATGTGATTATTATTGCTAAAATTAATAATCATAATAAGAAATATTACTACCGTAATGTCCCAGATTTGTTAAATTAATGATAATTATAAAAAAACTACTTAAAATCTTACTTATTATATTTTTCTTAAATATAAATTTTTACACTAGTGATATTTCTATTATTGATAAAAAAATTAATCATAATAAGAAATATTACTACCGTAATGTTTCAGATTTTTTAAATTAATAATAATTATAAAAAAACTACTTAAAATGTTTATTATTATATTTTTCTTCAATATAAATTTTTACACTAGCTACATTACTATTATTGATACAAAAATTAATCATAATAAGAAATATTACTACCGTAATGTTTCAGATATTTTAAATTAATAATAATTATAAAAAAACTACTTAAAATGTTTATTATTATATTTTTCTTAAATATAAATGTTTACACTAGCTATATTACTGTTATTGATAAAAAATAAATCATAGTAAGAAATATTACTTCTGTAATGTTTCTTGGTTTGTTTAATATTTTATTAATAATAATCATAATAAAACAAATTAAAACTGCCATAAATTGAAAAAATCTAATTGATAAATAAAATAAATATTAATGGTCAGGTGTTTTGGTTTCCGGTGTTTTTTCATCAGAATAGTTTAATGTTTGAATGTATTTTTTAAGGCAGACATAATTATTAGTATTATAATTTCACAGTTGTGAAATAAATAAAATATATAAATATAATATAATAAAAAATAAATACAAATATTAATGTTATTATTATTCGATTTTTCGAATATTAATATTTTACAGTGAAATATTACATTAGTTATGATTATTACTAAAATATTATCCATAATAAATAGTAGTACTTTTATGTTTCTTATTTAGTTTAATATTTGTATTACTAAAAATCATAATATAAACAACAGCTTAAACTGCCTTTAAGTTAAGTATATTCAAATGTATAAATGTGTATAGATTTAGAAAAGAAAAGCATTAATGGTCAGATGTTTCACCGCTGTGTAAACTATGAGTTAAAGGAGGGTCAGAGTTCAGTGGGGGGGGGGGGGGATGATGGATGAAGCTGTCCTTCAGTCTGCTGTCCTGTAACCATGCTCTCTACTTGTACGCTACAAATTTACATTTACAATATTTATGCATTTAGCAGATGCTTTTATCCAAAGTGACTTACAGTGCATTCAGGTTATACATTTTTTGTCAGTATATGTGTTCCCTAGGAATAGAACCCACAACCTTTGCGCTGCTAACGCAATGCTCTACCACTGAGCCACAGGAACACGTGTTACATTTTTGGAACAAATGTTACATTTTAGGAACATCGTGCTGAATGTGTAAAATACTCGATCTAGGCTTGATATGATACGAACGTTCTTTTAGCGTTGCACTCAGAACATTGCGAGAACCTTAAAGGGACAGTTCACCCAAAATCAACATCATTTACTCACCTTGTCGTTCCAAACTGTAGGACGTTCTGTCTTTGTTCTGTGGACCATGAAACAGATATTTAGTGTACAATCAAAGTCAATGGGGTTTAATGAACATGATTTGAGAAGCATGTGCTTGTGTCGATGAGCTGTGTGCGTTGGATCTTTTGTTCACGTCGTTCTGTCGATGTGTTTATGACAGCAGATTGTTTCTGATGCACGATATACAGCCGTGCACTAACACTGATATCACTCATTACTGCGGTTACGTTACTTTATCAAGAAATAGCTCAATCAAATTTCAGATTTAAAGGAAGAAAGCAATAAAATAAGCAAAAATTTTTTTTTTACATATAATATGTATAAATGTGTTTATTTGCATTGTGTGTGTACATATATTGATGCATTTATTTTACAACCGTACTTGCAATATATGCATTATTTATCTCTCTAAATATTTCTAAATAGAATAAAGATCAAATTTGTCTTATTTTTACAATAATAAATGATATACATTTTTAGAAAAATATTTTTTGTCTGTAATTTATACAAAAATGTTTGTCAATTTATATATATATAATATGTGTGTGTGTGTTTTTGTTTATTTACATTGTGTGTGTGTGTGTGTGTGTGTGAGTGAGTGAGTGAGTGAGTGAGTGAGTGTGTGTGTGTGTATTCATTTATAGATTTTACAACAAATTTTACAAATGTGCATTTTTTGCAATATATGATTTTTTATTTATTTACAATATTTATAAATATAAAGTAGTCAAATATGTTTTTTCTCCAAATGTATATAGTTGTGTCTGTTCTTGTTGTATTGTGTTACGCTGTGTTAACTTGTGCTCTTGGTTCTTCTTTTGTAGTTGCAGGATCCTCACATGTATGATCAGGTCTATAAATATCTAGACCTTCCCGTGCAGGTATGTGAACATCAGAGACGCTTGATTCTGACCAAACAATCACCGCACGCACGCAGACGCAGAGACGCTGACGCTTCCTCTGGAACACCAGCATTCCAGCATAGATTAGATTATAAGATATATGACACTATTATAGATTTTACAATCATTTGAATTAGTTTTCAATTAAAACTATTTTCATTTAAATATTTTAGCAATTAATTTTTTTGCCATTTTTAGATTTTACTTTTTATTTTATTTAAAGTTTTAATTTTGTTTTGTTTTTTATTGTGTATATTTAATTTGTTTAATTTAGTTTAGTTTGGCCATTTTTAATTTTAATTAAAATATCAGTATTTTAGTTGTATTTTTTGCCATTTTCGTTTTTATTCCATTTACCATTTATTTGTTTCAGATATATAATTTAGTTGTGCTTTTTCCATTTAAATTTTCATTGTAAACTTTAGTAATTTAGTTGTTTTTACCATTACATTTTTTCTATTTTCATTTTAGTTCAAATTGTTGTCATTTAATTAAATTTTTCTATTTTAATATATAGTTTTGATATTTTTTCATTTTCAAGTTTTTGTAATTTTGTTATATATTTGCAATTCTAATAATATTTTTTATTTTCCATTTTACTTTGAGTAATTTTATTGTCATTTTAATAAATTGTATTTCTATTTAATTTACATACATTTTTATTTCAGTTGTTGTTATTTTAATGCAGTTATTTTAAAATGTATTTTAAGTAACACAATTTGTATGGTTTTAGTTTTAGTTTTAAATGAACTATAAAGACCCTATAAATTACACACAAATGCACTGATACAAAACAATATTTAGATGTGTATATGCGGTCAGTGATCTTTGAATTATTGAATTGAATATATATTAGTTTAATGCACAATAATTCAGTGTCTGTAGTCAAATATTTCCTATCAGATATTTATTCACACATATGTGAAGGTTGAAATAAAACTCTGTGTTTTCCAGATGATGCATCAGAGATCTCAGCGACACACGTGTGCCTTTGGTTCGGCTGTTTTCTTTATCAAATTATCTCTAACTGTCTTGATTTGGTTTAAGTTAAACGCAGAAACACAAGCCATCCAGATTTGTTTGTTTCCTGTCTGTCTGACCTGTCCAGCTTTTCTGCGTGTGTGTGTGTGTGTGTGTGTGTGCGCGCATGCGGCTGTGTGTGTGTGTGTGTGTGTGTGTGTGTGTGTGTGTGTGTGCGCGCATGCGGCTGTGTGTGTGTGTGTGTGTGTGCGCGCATGCGGCTGTGTGTGTGTGTGTGTGTGTGTGTGTGTGTGTGCGCGCGCATGCGGCTGTCGTGTGTGTGTGTGTGTGTGTGTGTGTGTGTGTGTGTGCGCGCATGCGGCTGTGTGTGTGTGTGTGTGTGTGTGTGTGTGTATGTGCGTGCGCATGCGGCTGTGTGAGTGAGTGTGTATATATATATATAATTCATACATTCAACAATGATATATATTATATATTAATATATAAAATAATAATGCAATGAATAATAATATTTTTTGGTTGATTTTATACATTTATTTTACCCCATAATGTATTTATTGCATATATGGTATATGAATAATTTCTTTAAAAAATAAAAAAAATAATAGAAAAAATTACAAAAATGAACCTATATGCAATGAAAAATTTGGTGTAAAATATCACTGGCATTTTTCATCAGATCATTAGATTCGATGTTCAGTCTTCTAAGTGCTGTAATCAACAGGAAAAATGCACAAATTATAATAAATTAATTACATTTGGAGGTAAAATACATCAGATGAAAACACAAAACACTATGAAAAGTCTAATGAAAATGGAAGATCTAAAAATGAAAATTAATGGCAAAAACAACTATATAACTAAATAGAAAAGAATATTTAAAGAAATGTGCACACAAACTCACATATATACAAAAGCAAGCAACATATTTTGTGACAGTCTTGAGTGTGTGTTTGTGTGATTATGTTCATATATCTCCTGATATGTCAGATCTTCCTCGTGCTGCTAAACCTGCTTCTGCCAGACTAACGCTCCGTCTGTGTGTGTGTGTGTGTGTGTGTGTGTGTGTGTGTGTGTGGCTGTGTGTGTGTGGCTGTGTGTGTGTGTCTGTGTCTGTGGCTGTGTGTGTGTGTGCGTCTGTGTCTGTGTGTGTGCGTGCGTGTGGCTGTGTGTGTGTGTGTCTGTGTGTCTGTGCGTGTGTGTGTCTGTGTGTCTGTGCGTGTGTGTGTGTGCGTGCGTGCGTGCGTGTGTGCGTGCGTGCGTGCGTGCGTGCGTGCGTGCGTGTCTGTCTGTCTGTGTGTGTGTGTGTGTGCGTGTGCGGCCGTGTGTCTGTATGTCTGTCTGTGTGTCTGTGTCTGTGCCTGTGTGTCTGTGCGTGTGTGGCTGTGTGTCTGTCTGTCTGTGTGTGTGTGTGTGTGTGTGTGTGTGTCTGTGTCTGTGCCTGTGTGTGTGTGTGTGTGTGGCTGTGTGTCTGTGTGTGTGTCTGTGTGTGTGTCTGTGTCTGTGCCTGTGTGTCTGTGCGTGTGCGTGTGTGGCTGTGTGTGTGTCTGTGTGTCTGTGTCTGTGTGTGTGTGTGTGTCTGTGCGTGTGCGTGTGTGGCTGTGTGTGTGTCTGTGTGTGTTCCTCCAGCAGAAGAACATCGACCGTCCTCTAGATCCGGAGAAGATCCCGCGAGCGCCTCACGACCGAAGGAAGGAGTGGCAGAAGATGGCTCTGGGAGCGGAGCTCACCAATCACGAGGACAAGCACAGAGACGCCAACCACGAGCACAGGCCAGTTTCTGGAGACCAATCCTCAAATCATGGGTTCCACACATTCACCATTTCAATAGTCCAAACCTCTCTGTAGATATTCAGACCATATTTAACACACAAGGTTCATGCAGCATTATTTTAGATATATAGTACAGTCATCTGCAAATATTTTTTTTTCATTGATTTTGTCGAAGTGACAAAATGCAGAACCCCTAATTAAATAATAATACTTGACTTTTGCATGCACACAGAAAATATTTGTGTGCCCTCGAGAAACTATTCACATGGGAATTTTTTTGCATGCTTGCGCATTACAATTTCTAGTTTTATATAACTTATTTCCTTTGTGCATCACTGCCATCTTGCTTTGATAAAGCGAGAGCATGGATGCACATGAAGTAATAGAAATGTACTTGCTCAAGATCAGGCTTTCCCGTAGTAGTCCGTCTAATATCATCATTTTATCCTCTGCAGCGGCGGAGAAACCATGACGTGAAATGTGCTGATGATATTATACGGCTGTGTGCATTGTCATATTTGCCAAGTTCAAGGGTCTATAAAAAAAGACTGTTGCTGTAAAAAAAACTAAGTGTTCAAAATGTGGTGTTCATTAGGGCACTATGTCATATTAGGTCTCTTTAATGCATGTTCTGTGGCGGCCAAGAACCCCCCCACGGCTGATGAAACGGGCTGATGTGGCTGCAGTGTGCATCGTTCTTTATGCAATGGTTTCTCGTGCACACATACAAGTCTGTACATCTTTCATTTTTACAACAGTCCTTGAGGTTATGAAATGTCATAGACTGTCAAAAGACCGAATCCAATATTTGGGGATAATGTTGCATAACGAGAGATTTACAAGTCATTTTTAAAAGACTGCTCTTTTTTGTTTGGTTGATCATGGGTCTCATTTATATCAGTTTTTGAGTGAATATTGTCAAAATGACCTACAAATAATACTTAGTTCACTCAAAATCGGAGGTGCATGAGCTGAAATCAACGAGGCCTTCGATCAACCAGTTCCCAAAGAAATCTAGATTTGTGCTAATTGAAGAAAACGATTTTACAAAAATATATTGAATAAACAAATTGGTTATAAAATCCCCAAATGTACAAAAATTACCAAATGTCAAATAAATAAATATATAGATTAATTTGTTTATTTAAAAAATCTTCAAATATTGTTTCATGTATATATACTTATTTATATCATTTAATTAAACATTTTTAGTTTTAAATTAAAATTAATTAAAATTTAAAATGTTTTTTTTATTTTTTATTTTATCTATTGACTTTTAAATGTATTAATTTAGTAGCATTTTTGCTATTTTAATGTATATTTTCCATTTTAATTTAGTTAAAGTTTTAGTTATTTAGTTGCATTTTCGCTGTTTTAATTGTATTTATTTTGCATTTCCCTTTTAGTTAAATTTTGAGTAATTTAGTTGTGTTTTGTCATTTTAATTATTTTTTATATATAATTGTATTAATGTTTATTTCAGTTTATTTCAGAACTTTGTTGTGATGTTGGGTTGTGTTATGCACGTAATGAGGAGTTGTATTTTATACACGAGCTAAGATAGTAATAGAACGGTTTGTGTTAATTGTTTTTTATTAAAGTGATTGTAAACATCAGAGTCTTTCTCTGTCCCTCTCTGCAGGCAGATGTACATCGATAATCTGGACGGGCCGTTCTCTCTGGCCGCGCTGCCGTACTCTCAGATGAACGAACTCCTGAACCGTACGGGAGAGAGAAACTACAACCGCCCGCATGAGCCTCCACCACCTCCACCAAACTACCCCCCCGACGCCAAACCAGCCTCCGTTTTCAGGTACACACACACACTCACAATTTCACACGCACGCACACACACACACACACACGACACACTCACAATCTCACTCGTACAGATTCACGCACGCACGCACGCGCACACACACACACACACACACACACAAACACACACACACACACACACACACACACACTCACTCGTACAGACTCACGCACGCACACGCACACACACACACACTCACAATCTCACTCGTACAGACTCACGCACTCACGCACACATGCACACACACAATCTCACTCGTACAGACTCACACACACACACACACACACACACACTCACTCGTACAGACTCACGCACGCACACACACACACTCACAATCTCACTCGTACAGATTCACGCACGCACGTGCGCACACACACACACACACACACACAGACACACACACACACACACTCACAATCTCACTCGTACAGACTCACGCACTCACACACACACACACGCACACACACACACACACACACAGACACACACAATCTCACTCGTACAGACTCACGCACGCACACACGCACACACACGACACACACACGCACACATGCACGTATGCAATTATATAATTATAACTATAATAATACGTTTAATTATCATAATTTAAACACAGATGATCTTATGATACATTTGTTTGTGAAAATTCATCCTCTTTGAATGATTTAGGAAATTGTGAGTTTTGCACATAAATGCAGACAAATATCAAATAAAGTCTGATCTTCCAATCCTGCGAGTTAGTGTTGTGTTTACAGCTCAGCTCATCATTCGTTCTGATTACGGTGAGCGTTAGTGAGTGTGTTTATAGTGTGTGCTACAGGACGGATCTGATGCTTCAGATTCACTCAATCTCACTCGGGCTGTTGAGTAAAAACTCATAAACAATCACGGAGATACACACAAATCAATAATGTAATCAAGGAGCAACATTCCCACCGCCGAACAACGAAACACTATCGCTCCTCCAGCACTGAGCTCCTATAGACAGCTGCACACTAAGACACAAACGCTGATCGAACGGTCGCTCCTACAAGAAAAGATCCTGTTCATTTTCTCCATAGTGGAAATGATTTTTAATGATAACTCATAAACTTTTAAATAAAGACCTGCTTTGAGGCTAGCTTGCTAATCAATGCTTTTGTTGAGACCATATGCATGCATTATTTCAACTTGGTTTGTAAATAATCATATTTTATGTTTTAAATAAAAATAAATGAATATAATAAAAAAATAATACAAATATAATTATTATTTTAATGAATGGAAGATTTTGTATGAACAACTGAAATCATACATAATCATAATAAAAAATGATTAATGCAATAAATTAGTGCATAATTAAAATATAATTAATACAAGTAATTAGTACATTTACATTTGTCATTAAATAAATTTAATAAATTCATATAATAAAAAATATTGACTTTTATATATATTAAATTAATAAATTATAATGATTACAATTAGATAATTAAAACAATATGTAAAAAATAAATGCAACTAATAAATCAATATAATTAAAATATATAATTAATATTTTATGTAAAAGAAATGTAATAAATATATAAAATGTAAAATATATAAGTAATGCAAAAATATTTACGTAATAAATAAATGCAATTAATAATCAATATATTTAAAATATATAATTAATAAAAAACATTACCAAGACCTTTTTTTAAAGCCCTATGGGTAAAATGAATAGAAAAAATACTTTGGGAACAAAAGCCTCTAATAAAGATTGCATTAGCGTGTTTGCAAGCTAGCAACATGCTAATCAAATAACAAAACACGCATAAAAATGTGTAGCAAACACAAAGATTTACTAAAATGCCTAGTTTTAATTAGATTTCATTATTCAATATTTTATTGGACTGAATTTTTAGTTTAAAGCTGAATCCTGTGGAAACCTGTCCAGGTCACATTTCACTCCAAATCAAAAGAAATGATCGTTTAAGTAATATTTGCATTGTGACATTTTTTCCCGTATTTCTGTCTCGCAGCTCCAGCTCAGGTTTCTCGGACAGCGTCACGCACTCTCCGTCTCGCACCCCTGTCTTCCTCAACTCTAATGCCCCGGCCCCTCCCCCTTTACCCCCGCCCCCTCCTCCCCTGCCAGCCAGCCAATCAGGTTCAAGAATGCGCGGTTCAGCTCCGCCTCCGATCCCTCCCTTAACTTCCCAGCAGCCCCAGGCCATCCCCCCTCCCCCCGCCCCCCTCCAGATCGCCCCGGGTGTCCTGCACCCCGCCCCCCCTCCGGTGGCTCCGCCCCTTCACTCCTCCCCCGCCCGTGGTCACCTGAACAAGACTCCGCCCACAGCCGGAGACGGAATGGTTTTGCCTCCGCCTCCCCCTCCTCCTCCTCTGCCCCTCACAGGAAACAGAAGCTCCTCCCCCTGCTCATCCTCAGGCCCGCCCATCATGCCTTCCTTCCCATCTAGAGCGGTTTCGTCGACGCCCACTCACTCGGGTCATGAGGTCAAGAGGTATCCATCCAACCTGCCGCCAATCAGCGACGCCCGCAGCTTTCTATTGGAGGCCATACGTTCAGGTAGGCGGAGTTTCTCAAGTTCACTTAGTATATGCAAATCAGGTATCTGTGCAAAATCGACACTAAAATAGCTGCACAGTACAATATAGTTATATATATATTATTCTATACCTACAATCAATAAGTTTCTATTTTCATGGATGATTTGATTATCATTCGCAATGCATCATGGGATGAGATGTTAATTCCCGTCTAAACTTTTAATACACTGAAAGCTAAATTTAGAATAGCTAGCATACTGCTCTATTTCTGACATATTTTAATATGCTAGTATGCTATACTAAATTCATAATTTTTTACAATTTTAATTTTGGTCCGAATCAAAATTTTATTGTTGTGATTCATTTTTTTCTAAAAAGAAAATGAATGGAAAAAATAAGTAGATCAAGTAAATCTTTTTATGGTGTCTAAATTACATATTCAGATATTTATTAGGATATTTATTAATTTTTCTCGAAACCTTTTGGCCCCAAATACATTTAATAAATGTAGTTTATATTAAAACTTTATTAATTTCTGTGGCAATCAGATGCAAATTATTTTTTATTAAATATATATTTTTATTAAATATATTTAAACACATTTGAAATAAAAATTTGTTGAAATATATTTCATAAAATTATATACATTTTAAATATACATAATTAATAAAAAAAATTAAATGCATAATAACATGTATGCATAACTAATAATTAATGCAATAAATACATGAAACTAATACATTAATATAATTAAAAACAAAATATTGTAATTTATAAATTTGTGTAATAAAATATATAATTCATAAAAATGATCAATGCAATAAAATGCAATAAAATGAAAAACCTAATTAATACAAATTTTGAATAAAATAATATAAATGTAATTAATAAAGTAATATAATAAAATACATATACAATTAATAAAAATGACTAATCCAATAAATTAACAGAATTAATAAATTAATACAATTGGAACAAATAATTCATAAATATTATAAATTCAATACATAAATTGAAGTAAAACATTTCTATAATTGAAATAGCATTAATAAAATATTATAAATACTTTAAATAAATGAAAATATTAAATTAGTATAATTTAAAATATATTATTAAAATAGTAGATGCATCATAACTTCAGATTGCGAGTTCTAGAACAGGCAGTAAATAAAATATTGAATTAGCTTGATCTTATATGAACGGTGAATCACGGCGCTTGGTCCCGGGTTCGATTCTCAGGGAAAGCAAGCAGTGATTAAATACAGTGTCTATAAAGCAGACGCGATCATAACGAGCTTGACCTCGTGTCTCAGCTGAGGAAGGTGGAGGAGCAGACAGTGATTAAATACAGTGTCTATAAAGCAGACGTGATCATAACGAGCTTGACCTCGTGTCTCAGCTGAGGAAGGTGGAGGAGCAGGCAGTGATTAAATACAGTGTCTATAAAGCAGACGTGATCATAACGAGCTTGACCTCGTGTCTCAGCTGAGGAAGGTGGAGGAGCAGGCAGTGATTAAATACAGTGTCTATAAAGCAGACGTGATCATAACGAGCTTGACCTCGTGTCTCAGCTGAGGAAGGTGGAGGAGCAGACAGTGATTAAATACAGTGTCTATAAAGCAGACGTGATCATAACGAGCTTGACCTCGTGTCTCAGCTGAGGAAGGTGGAGGAGCAGGCAGTGATTAAATACAGTGTCTATAAAGCAGACGTGATCATAACGAGCTTGACCTCGTGTCTCAGCTGAGGAAGGTGGAGGAGCAGACAGTGATTAAATACAGTGTCTATAAAGCAGACGTGATCATAACGAGCTTGACCTCGTGTCTCAGCTGAGGAAGGTGGAGGAGCAGGCAGTGATTAAATACAGTGTCTATAAAGCAGACGTGATCATAACGAGCTTGACCTCGTGTCTCAGCTGAGGAAGGTGGAGGAGCAGACAGTGATTAAATACAGTGTCTATAAAGCAGACGTGATCATAACGAGCTTGACCTCGTGTCTCAGCTGAGGAAGGTGGAGGAGCAGACAGTGATTAAATACAGTGTCTATAAAGCAGACGCGATCATAACGAGCTTGTCCTCGTGTCTCAGCTGAGGAAGGTGGAGGAGGAGGCAGTGATTAAATACAGTGTCTATAAAGCAGACGCGATCATAACGAGCTTGACCTCGTGTCTCAGCTGAGGAAGGTGGAGGAGCAGACAGTGATTAAATACAGTGTCTATAAAGCAGACGCGATTATAACGAGCTTGACCTCGTGTCTCAGGGATCCAGCTGAGGAAGGTGGAGGAGCAGGCAGTGATTGAATACAGTGTCTATAAAGCAGACGCGATCATAACGAGCTTGACCTCGTGTCTCAGCTGAGGAAGGTGGAGGAGCAGACAGTGATTAAATACAGTGTCTATAAAGCAGACGCGATTATAACGAGCTTGACCTCGTGTCTCAGGGATCCAGCTGAGGAAGGTGGAGGAGCAGGCAGTGATTGAATACAGTGTCTATAAAGCAGACGCGATCATAACGAGCTTGACCTCGTGTCTCAGCTGAGGAAGGTGGAGGAGCAGGCAGTGATTAAATACAGTGTCTATAAAGCAGACGCGATCATAACGAGCTTGTCCTCGTGTCTCAGCTGAGGAAGGTGGAGGAGCAGACAGTGATTAAATACAGTGTCTATAAAGCAGACGCGATCATAACGAGCTTGACCTCGTGTCTCAGCTGAGGAAGGTGGAGGAGCAGGCAGTGATTAAATACAGTGTCTATAAAGCAGACGCGATCATAACGAGCTTGACCTCGTGTCTCAGGGATCCAGCTGAGGAAGGTGGAGGAGCAGGCAGTGATTGAATACAGTGTCTATAAAGCAGTCGTGATCATAACGAGCTTGTCCTCGTGTCTCAGCTGAGGAAGGTGGAGGAGCAGGCAGTGATTAAATACAGTGTCTATAAAGCAGTCGTGATCATAACGAGCTTGTCCTCGTGTCTCAGCTGAGGAAGGTGGAGGAGCAGACAGTGATTAAATACAGTGTCTATAAAGCAGTCGTGATCATAACGAGCTTGTCCTCGTGTCTCAGGGATCCAGCTGAGGAAGGTGGAGGAGCAGGCAGTGATTGAATACAGTGTCTATAAAGCAGTCGTGATCATAACGAGCTTGTCCTCGTGTCTCAGCTGAGGAAGGTGGAGGAGCAGGCAGTGATTAAATACAGTGTCTATAAAGCAGTCGTGATCATAACGAGCTTGTCCTCGTGTCTCAGCTGAGGAAGGTGGAGGAGCAGACAGTGATTAAATACAGTGTCTATAAAGCAGACGCGATTATAACGAGCTTGACCTCGTGTCTCAGCTGAGGAAGGTGGAGGAGCAGACAGTGATTAAATACAGTGTCTATAAAGCAGACGTGATCATAACGAGCTTGTCCTCGTGTCTCAGCTGAGGAAGGTGGAGGAGCAGACAGTGATTAAATACAGTGTCTATAAAGCAGACGCGATCATAACGAGCTTGACCTCGTGTCTCAGCTGAGGAAGGTGGAGGAGCAGGCAGTGATTAAATACAGTGTCTATAAAGCAGACGCGATCATAACGAGCTTGACCTCGTGTCTCAGCTGAGGAAGGTGGAGGAGCAGACAGTGATTAAATACAGTGTCTATAAAGCAGACGCGATCATAACGAGCTTGTCCTCGTGTCTCAGCTGAGGAAGGTGGAGGAGCAGACAGTGATTAAATACAGTGTCTATAAAGCAGACGCGATTATAACGAGCTTGACCTCGTGTCTCAGCTGAGGAAGGTGGAGGAGCAGGCAGTGATTAAATACAGTGTCTATAAAGCAGACGCGATCATAACGAGCTTGTCCTCGTGTCTCAGCTGAGGAAGGTGGAGGAGCAGACAGTGATTAAATACAGTGTCTATAAAGCAGACGCGATTATAACGAGCTTGTCCTCGTGTCTCAGCTGAGGAAGGTGGAGGAGCAGGCAGTGATTAAATACAGTGTCTATAAAGCACACGCGATCATAACGAGCTTGTCCTCGTGTCTCAGCTGAGGAAGGCGGAGGAGCAAGCAGTGATTAAATGTGCTCGTTAAATACAGTGTCTATAAAGCACACGCGATCATAACGAGCTTGACCTCGTGTCTCAGCTGAGGAAGGTGGAGGAGCAGGCAGTGATTAAATACAGTGTCTATAAAGCACACGCGATCATAACGAGCTTGTCCTCGTGTCTCAGCTGAGGAAGGTGGAGGAGGAGGCAGTGATTAAATACAGTGTCTATAAAGCAGTCGTGATCATAACGAGCTTGTCCTCGTGTCTCAGCTGAGGAAGGTGGAGGAGCAGGCAGTGATTAAATACAGTGTCTATAAAGCAGACGTGATCATAACGAGCTTGTCCTCGTGTCTCAGCTGAGGAAGGTGGAGGAGCAGGCAGTGATTAAATGCAGTGTCTATAAAGCAGACGTGATCATAACGAGCTTGTCCTCGTGTCTCAGGGATCCAGCTGAGGAAGGTGGAGGAGCAGCGGGAGCAAGAGGCCAAACACGAGCGCGTGGGGAACGACGTGGCCACCATCCTGTCGCGCCGAATCGCCGTCGAGTACAGCGACTCCGATGACGACTCTGAGTTCGACGAGGTCGACTGGATGGAGTGAGAGAGAGACGAACGGCACGGGATTCCCACAAACACTCTCCGATCAGGAAACATCAGCCGACTGTGCTCCAGGTTCCCAGAATGCTTTGCTTTAATGTTTTGAACCACTTGATGATGGTTTTTAATCCGTCACATTTCTTTAATTTGAGTCGTTTATTCTCAGTAGGAAGAACGAAAGCGGTTGGTTTGTGGTTATAGTTCGGTGCGAGAGACGACAGGAACGTCTCAATGAATATGACGGATGATTATTAAACGTTCTATATCATATAAACTCTTCTTCATTTCAGAGATGTGATGTTTGATGTCATGTTGTGCTTGTGATGGACAAAGTCAAAGCCAACGTTTTTAATATCTTCAAATACACGAGTGAATCTCTTGTCCGGGTCGCATTTCATCTCACAATGAAAAAATTATAAAAAAATGTAATAAAAAAGTTATTTCCCATTAAGAAAATGTATTAATTTTTTTATTTCTCTTTTTAATTTAATTTAATGCAAAAAAAATTGCGTTATGATATTGTATTTTGCTGTTAATATATATATATATATAATAAATGTATTTAATTAATTTGGAGGAAAAATGTTTTGAAATGTATTTAATTAAAATAAATATTAAATATTATATAATATATATAAACATAAACACATAAATGTAGGTCATATTCTATAAATATATTATTTAAAATAAAATTATAAATATTTTCCTCCAGATTAATTAATACAAGTTTTTAGATATAAACACTAATTCTAAAATGGGCTTCTTTTTTTATTTCTATTTTATTTTATGATATTTGTTTCTAAGTCATTTCTTTGATTTTGGGGTGAAATGTTGACACCTTCCCATGCGTTGTAAAACATTGTGGCCTTTTTCTTTCTGAGGACTATAAATGGTCATTTACTGCATTTCTCAATTTGTAATAATAGTTTGCTAAAGCGTGCGAGCAGACCGGTCTTTGTGAGTGAAGGAGATGAAGTGTGTCGGGTTCTCTCGGACGCCGGATGTGTGCAGAAGTGTTGATGAGTTGAATGTATTGTGCTGTTACTACTTTTGCCTGCTTTTCTCCAGCATTCGCTGTTTCTATGTTCCAGACGGAAAAACGAGATTCAGAACAAAGATTTAACATACTGTATACCGTGTAACGTATGTAACTGTTTACTTGAATTAATAAAACTAATGTTCAAGGTTCTGACAGGATACTGAATTATGGGCTCGTCCATTCATAAGAGGAGTTTATGAGCATTTACACAAACCTTTAATTGTAAAATGAAGGCATAAATATACACACGAGTCATAAGTTGTTGGTTTTCCTGCAATGCTGATAGATCTAGATTGAAACTAGATGCCAGAAATCAATCATTCTGATTTAGTGACTCTCTGAAGAACTAATATATTCACAGGCCATAAATTCAATGGAAAATAAAAGTCATTTTAGAAATTATTTTTCATGAAATGTATTTTTATATTATTTTGAGAAGATTTTTGTCATTTTTATTATTTTTTTTTTTTTTTTTTTTTTAGAAATATGACCTGGACAAAACTTTCTGAGATTTTCAGGGAATTTTAAAAATATTGCATAAGTGATATTAAATTAAGCATAAACATTTTGGAACAAGCTAAAAGCTAAGTGATAAAGTACTGATACATAATTTATCAGTTTATATAAATGTCATTTTTCATTTGAATTAATTGTTTATTTATTTATTTTCATTTTGGGGTGAAATATGAACTGCAGATGTTTTCGAGATTCACCCTTTTAAACCGTAATTAATAATCTTATATTAGTTTAGTCTGAACTACCATTATAACTAAATTATTATACAATTGTCACATTTTGAATAGATTTGTTGCTTTTCAAAACATTAACACAATTTTTTTTTGTATTAAACTGTTACTTTTACATATATTAAAGCACAACAGTATTTCACATTCAAACTAACCGTGAGGTTTGAGTGTCTCATCTGACCTGTAATGAGCTGCTGTGACCTCTAGATGGCGGTACAGCATCAATAATCAATATCTGAGAAAAAGCATGAAAATATAGTCATCTGAAGTCAAACTCACAGAAGAAGCAGCAGCTGCTGTCACACTTACTCAAAGGTCTTATTTAACTAAAAAACATTTTCAATTACTTTAATGTTGACCATACGTCCTCTTTTTCCTGGATTAATTAATTAAAATGAATAAATAATAATAATAATAATATTCTATGTAGGCGTGTTTTCAACCGTTCCCTGTAGATCCCGCCTTCTCGCACGCCACGATTGGTCAATTCTATTCAGTCCCTGCACGCTATTGGTCAAACTACGTTTCAGTCATTACCTTCAGCAAGTATGAGCAGTAGATTAATAAACACAAATCCTAGACACTAGGATTTTAAAGGGGTCATGAACTGATTTTGTTTTATTTTATTTGTACGGCCCTCTTATAGTGTTATTAAGATTTTCACATCATAATTTAGAAGTAATAGGCTCTTTTCTGTCCTGTTTTAACCCCCTCATCAGAACGCTCTGTGTGAATAGGCGTAGTAAACGCCCTCTGCTGTGATTGGTTAATATATGTGTATGTTTATCAGCCTACATTCATTCCTCATAGATGGACGCTGCTGTGTTTTATGTTAAATATGCATAAATACTCATCAAATGTCAAACGATCTGTAAGAAGAGACAAAGCAATGATCATGTAATAAAAACAGTTACTCAATTGTGTTGCAACATTACTGCCGGATCAATATAATTGGCAAAGCATCATCTTTTAGTTTCAATCTTTCTGAAAATCCTGTGGTCTGGACCTTCATTAAAAGTTAATTCACTCTTTCCTGATGCTGGGGTCAGAAGGAAGGAAACATAAACACTGTTTTCAAAAGCTTGGCACTGCACAGCAGCCTTTTGTCCTCAGAGCATCTTTATAGTTTGGTTTCTGGGTAGACCTGCTTAAACTACATGCCCGAATCAGTGGGCGGGGCTAAACAGGCAGGGATGTAAAATCGATGGGCGGGGTTAAGCAGGCAGTGCTATTGGATATGTGGGCGGGTTTAAACAGGCCGTGATGTAGAATCGATGGGCGGGGCTAAGCAGGCAGTGATGTAGAATCAGTGGCGGGGCTAAACAGGCAGTGATGTAGAATCAGTGGGCGGGGCTAAACAGGCAGTGATGTAGAATCAGTGGGTGGGGTTAAGCAGGCAGGGTTATTGGGCATAGCATATGATCCATCTGCTCTCTTATTGCTCTCGCGGTACTTTGATGCCATACACTGACCATTCTGCACAGCGCCACTTAAAGTCGAACGCGCCTATTGAATTTGTGGGCGGGGCTAAACAGGCTGTGATGTAGAATCGATGGGCGGGGTTAAACAGGCAGTGCTATTGAATCCATGGGCGGGGGTAAACAGGCAGTGCTACTGGATCTGTGGGTGGGGCTAAACAGGCAGTGATGTAGAATCGATGGGCGGGGCTAATCAGGCAGTGATGTAAAATCAGTGGGCGGGGTTAAACAGGCAGTTATGTAGAATCGATGGGCGGGGCTAAACAAGTAGTGCTATTGAATCTGTGGGCGGGGCTAAACAGGCAGTGATGTAGAATCGATGGGCGGGGTTAAACAAGCAGTGCTATTGAATCCATGGGCGGGGGTAAACAGGCAGTGCTACTGGATCTGTGGGTGGGGCTAAACAGGCAGTGATGTAGAATAGATGGGCGGGGCTAATCAGGCAGTGATGTAGAATCGATGGGCGGGGTTAAACAAGCAGTGCTATTGAATCCATGGGCGGGGGTAAACAGGCAGTGCTACTGGATCTGTGGGTGGGGCTAAACAGGCAGTGATGTAG
>CM049816.1:1945206-1972706 GCA_027422435.1 Schizopygopsis pylzovi
TTTCATCTCAGAACACAGTACAGACCAGAAGCCCAGCGTCAGCACACACAAGACATCATGACTAGACTCATCATGATTCAGAAACACAGTACAGACCAGAAGCCCAGCGTCAGCACACACAAGACATCATGACTAGACTCATCATGATTCAGAAACACAGTACAGACCAGAAGCCCAGCGTCAGCACACACAAGACATCATGACTAGACTCATTATGATTCAGAAACACAGTACAGACCAGAAGCCCAGCGTCAGCACACACAAGACATCATGACTAGACTCATCAGAAACACAGTACAGACCAGAAGCCCAGCGTCAGCACACACAAGACATCATGACTAGACTCATCATGATTCAGAAACACAGTACAGACCAGAAGCCCAGCGTCAACACACACAAGACATCATGACTAGACTCATCATGATTCAGAAACACAGTACAGACCAGAAGCCCAGCGTCAACACACACAAGACATCATGACTAGACTCATCATGATTCAGAAACACAGTACAGACCAGAAGCCCAGCGTCAGCACACACAAGACATCATGACTAGACTCATTATGATTCAGAAACACAGTACAGACCAGAAGCCCAGCGTCAACACACACAAGACATCATGACTAGACTCATTATGATTCAGAAACACAGTACAGACCAGAAGCCCAGCGTCAGCACACACAAGACATCATGACTAGACTCATCATGATTCAGAAACACAGTACAGACCAGAAGCCCAGCGTCAGCACACACAAGACATCATGACTAGACTCATTATGATTCAGAAACACAGTACAGACCAGAAGCCCAGCGTCAACACACACAAGACATCATGACTAGACTCATTATGATTCAGAAACACAGTACAGACCAGAAGCCCAGCGTCAGCACACACAAGACATCATGACTAGACTCATCATGATTCAGAAACACAGTACAGACCAGAAGCCCAGCGTCAACACACACAAGACATCATGACTAGACTCATCATGATTCAGAAACACAGTACAGACCAGAAGCCCAGCGTCAGCACACACAAGACATCATGACTAGACTCATCATGATTCAGAAACACAGTACAGGCCAGAAGCCCAGCGTCAGCACACACAAGACATCATGACTAGACTCATCATGATTCAGAAACACAGTACAGACCAGAAGCCCAGCGTCAGCACACACAAGACATCATGACTAGACTCATCATGATTCAGAAACACAGTACAGACCAGAAGCCCAGCGTCAGCACACACAAGACATCATGACTAGACTCATTATGATTCAGAAACACAGTACAGACCAGAAGCCCAGCGTCAGCACACACAAGACATCATGACTAGACTCATCAGAAAACACAGTACAGACCAGAAGCCCAGCGTCAGCACACACAAGACATCATGACTAGACTCATCATGATTCAGAAACACAGTACAGACCAGAAGCCCAGCGTCAACACACACAAGACATCATGACTAGACTCATCATGATTCAGAAACACAGTACAGACCAGAAGCCCAGCGTCAACACACACAAGACATCATGACTAGACTCATCATGATTCAGAAACACAGTACAGACCAGAAGCCCAGCGTCAGCACACACAAGACATCATGACTAGACTCATTATGATTCAGAAACACAGTACAGACCAGAAGCCCAGCGTCAACACACACAAGACATCATGACTAGACTCATTATGATTCAGAAACACAGTACAGACCAGAAGCCCAGCGTCAGCACACACAAGACATCATGACTAGACTCATCATGATTCAGAAACACAGTACAGACCAGAAGCCCAGCGTCAGCACACACAAGACATCATGACTAGACTCATTATGATTCAGAAACACAGTACAGACCAGAAGCCCAGCGTCAACACACACAAGACATCATGACTAGACTCATTATGATTCAGAAACACAGTACAGACCAGAAGCCCAGCGTCAGCACACACAAGACATCATGACTAGACTCATCATGATTCAGAAACACAGTACAGACCAGAAGCCCAGCGTCAACACACACAAGACATCATGACTAGACTCATCATGATTCAGAAACACAGTACAGACCAGAAGCCCAGCGTCAGCACACACAAGACATCATGACTAGACTCATCATGATTCAGAAACACAGTACAGGCCAGAAGCCCAGCGTCAACACACACAAGACATCATGACTAGACTCATCATGATTCAGAAACACAGTACAGACCAGAAGCCCAGCGTCAACACACACAAGACATCATGACTAGACTCATTATGATTCAGAAACACAGTACAGACCAGAAGCCCAGCGTCAGCACACACAAGACATCATGACTAGACTCATCATGATTCAGAAACACAGTACAGACCAGAAGCCCAGCGTCAGCACACACAAGACATCATGACTAGACTCATCATGATTCAGAAACACAGTACAGACCAGAAGCCCAGCGTCAGCACACACAAGACATCATGACTAGACTCATCAGAAACACAGTACAGACCAGAAGCCCAGCGTCAACACACACAAGACATCATGACTAGACTCATCATGATTCAGAAACACAGTACAGACCAGAAGCCCAGCATCAACACACACAAGACATCATGACTAGACTCATCATGATTCAGAAACACAGTACAGACCAGAAGCCCAGCGTCAGCACACACAAGACATCATGACTAGACTCATCAGAAACACAGTACAGACCAGAAGCCCAGCATCAGCACACACAAGACATCATGACTAGACTCATCAGAAACACAGTACAGACCAGAAGCCCAGCGTCAACACACACAAGACATCATGACTAGACTCATTATGATTCAGAAACACAGTACAGACCAGAAGCCCAGCGTCAGCACACACAAGACATCATGACTAGACTCATCATGATTCAGAAACACAGTACAGACCAGAAGCCCAGCGTCAGCACACACAAGACATCATGACTAGACTCATTATGATTCAGAAACACAGTACAGACCAGAAGCCCAGCGTCAGCACACACAAGACATCATGACTAGACTCGTTATGATTCAGAAACACAGTACAGACCAGAAGCCCAGCGTCAACACACACAAGACATCATGACTAGACTCATTATGATTCAGAAACACAGTACAGACCAGAAGCCCAGCGTCAGCACACACAAGACATCATGACTAGACTCATCATGATTCAGAAACACAGTACAGACCAGAAGCCCAGCGTCAGCACACACAAGACATCATGACTAGACTCATTATGATTCAGAAACACAGTACAGACCAGAAGCCCAGCGTCAACACACACAAGACATCATGACTAGACTCATTATGATTCAGAAACACAGTACAGACCAGAAGCCCAGCGTCAGCACACACAAGACATCATGACTAGACTCATTATGATTCAGAAACACAGTACAGACCAGAAGCCCAGCATCAACACACACAAGACATCATGACTAGACTCATCATGATTCAGAAACACAGTACAGACCAGAAGCCCAGCGTCAGCACACACAAGACATCATGACTAGACTCATTATGATTCAGAAACACAGTACAGACCAGAAGCCCAGCGTCAACACACACAAGACATCATGACTAGACTCATTATGATTCAGAAACACAGTACAGACCAGAAGCCCAGCGTCAGCACACACAAGACATCATGACTAGACTCATTATGATTCAGAAACACAGTACAGACCAGAAGCCCAGCGTCAACACACACAAGACATCATGACTAGACTCATTATGATTCAGAAACACAGTACAGACCAGAAGCCCAGCGTCAACACACACAAGACATCATGACTAGACTCATTATGATTCAGAAACACAGTACAGACCAGAAGCCCAGCATCAACACACACAAGACATCATGACTAGACTCATTATGATTCAGAAACACAGTACAGACCAGAAGCCCAGCATCAACACAAACAAGACATCATGACTAGACTCATCAGAAACACAGTACAGACCAGAAGCCCAGCGTCAGCACACACAAGACATCATGACTAGACTCATTATGATTCAGAAACACAGTACAGACCAGAAGCCCAGCGTTAGCACACACAAGACATCATGACTAGACTCATTATGATTCAGAAACACAGTACAGACCAGAAGCCCAGCGTTAGCACACACAAGACATCATGACTAGACTCATTATGATTCAGAAACACAGTACAGACCAGAAGCCCAGCGTCAGCACACACAAGACATCATGACTAGACTCATTATGATTCAGAAACACAGTACAGACCAGAAGCCCAGCGTTAGCACACACAAGACATCATGACTAGACTCATTATGATTCAGAAACACAGTACAGACCAGAAGCCCAGCGTCAGCACACACAAGACATCATGACTAGACTCATTATGATTCAGAAACACAGTACAGACCAGAAGCCCAGCGTCAGCACACACAAGACATCATGACTAGACTCCTTATGATTCAGAAACACAGTACAGACCAGAAGCCCAGCGTTAGCACACACAAGACATCATGACTAGACTCGTTATGATTCAGAAACACAGTACAGACCAGAAGCCCAGCATCAACACACACAAGACATCATGACTAGACTCATTATGATTCAGAAACACAGTACAGACCAGAAGCCCAGCGTCAGCACACACAAGACATCATGACTAGACTCATCAGAAACACAGTACAGACCAGAAGCCCAGCATCAACACACACAAGACATCATGACTAGACTCATCATGATTCAGAAACACAGTACAGACCAGAAGCCCAGCGGCAGCACACACAAGACATCATGACTAGACTCATTATGATTCAGAAACACAGTACAGACCAGAAGCCCAGCATCAACACACACAAGACATCATGACTAGACTCATTATGATTCAGAAACACAGTACAGACCAGAAGCCCAGCGTCAGCACACACAAGACATCATGACTAGACTCATTATGATTCAGAAACACAGTACAGACCAGAAGCCCAGCGTCAGCACACACAAGACATCATGACTAGACTCATTATGATTCAGAAACACAGTACAGACCAGAAGCCCAGCATCAACACACACAAGACATCATGACTAGACTCATTATGATTCAGAAACACAGTACAGACCAGAAGCCCAGCGTCAACACACACAAGACATCATGACTAGACTCATTATGATTCAGAAACACAGTACAGACCAGAAGCCCAGCATAACACACACAAGACATCATGACTAGACTCATTATGATTCAGAAACACGCAGTACAGACCAGAAGCCCAGCATCAACACAAACAAGACATCATGACTAGACTCATCAGAAACACAGTACAGACCAGAAGCCCAGCGTCAGCACACACAAGACATCATGACTAGACTCATTATGATTCAGAAACACAGTACAGACCAGAAGCCCAGCATTAGCACACACAAGACATCATGACTAGACTCATTATGATTCAGAAACACAGTACAGACCAGAAGCCCAGCGTTAGCACACACAAGACATCATGACTAGACTAACATTATGATTCAGAAACACAGTACAGACCAGAAGCCCAGCGTCAGCACACACAAGACATCATGACTAGACTCATTATGATTCAGAAACACAGTACAGACCAGAAGCCCAGTGTTAGCACACACAAGACATCATGACTAGACTCATTATGATTCAGAAACACAGTACAGACCAGAAGCCCAGCGTCAGCACACACAAGACATCATGACTAGACTCATTATGATTCAGAAACACAGTACAGACCAGAAGCCCAGCGTCAGCACACACAAGACATCATGACTAGACTCATTATGATTCAGAAACACAGTACAGACCAGAAGCCCAGCGTTAGCACACACAAGACATCATGACTAGACTCGTTATGATTCAGAAACACAGTACAGACCAGAAGCCCAGCGTCAGCACACACAAGACATCATGACTAGACTCGTTATGATTCAGAAACACAGTACAGACCAGAAGCCCAGCATCAACACACACAAGACATCATGACTAGACTCATTATGATTCAGAAACACAGTACAGACCAGAAGCCCAGCGTCAGCACACACAAGACATCATGACTAGACTCATCAGAAACACAGTACAGACCAGAAGCCCAGCATCAACACACACAAGACATCATGACTAGACTCATCATGATTCAGAAACACAGTACAGACCAGAAGCCCAGCGTCAGCACACACAAGACATCATGACTAGACTCATCATGATTCAGAAACACAGTACAGACCAGAAGCCCAGCGGCAGCACACACAAGACATCATGACTAGACTCATTATGATTCAGAAACACAGTACAGACCAGAAGCCCAGCATCAACACACACAAGACATCATGACTAGACTCATTATGATTCAGAAACACAGTACAGACCAGAAGCCCAGCGTCAGCACACACAAGACATCATGACTAGACTCATTATGATTCAGAAACACAGTACAGACCAGAAGCCCAGCGTCAGCACACACAAGACATCATGACTAGACTCATTATGATTCAGAAACACAGTACAGACCAGAAGCCCAGCGTCAACACACACAAGACATCATGACTAGACTCATTATGATTCAGAAACACAGTACAGACCAGAAGCCCAGCGTCAGCACACACAAGACATCATGACTAGACTCATCAGAAACGCATTTAAATGTGGTCAATGACGGTCTATTAACGACAGCAGAATAGACTTACCATCAGGATACAGGAGACAAACTCAAGAACGATTACTTTGAAACTATTTTCACAAATAATTACAAAGAAATGGCAAATAACATTAAAGTAGAACGTCTGAAACAGTATTTTCTTGTTTTATTAACAAATCATTTCACCGGGAGAATATCAAATCTCATTAATATCAACTTTCACAACGAAACATTTTGTTCTTAATATGTTTAAAAAAACGCATGAAATAAAAATCTGCCTTATTTGATTTTCTAGTGCGTGTATTGTGAATAATGCACATTTTAGTTTTATGTTATTATTTTTTTTGACCTGGTATATTTTAAACAAAATCTCATAACTGGGTTTTTCAGAGTATTTAACATTTAAATGTATTATTATTAGCCTATGTTAATTATTATTATGGAAACAAAGTCATGATAACACTGACACAAAAACACAGTCTCGTAAATCAGAAGAATTAATATAATATAACATCTATTTCACATTTTAAGAGTCTTCAGATGAGAATCGAACACTAAAAGAAATCTAATATAATAATGCAATATTTCCAATAATGGATTCAGAAGATGAGTCTACATTGTTTACATTTTAAGTTCTCTTGTATTTCAGCGTTTTTCTGCGTTTAGTGTTGATTTTCAGCAAATAACATGGAAAACAATCGGGGTCAAAAGTTCACAATGTGTGCCACCTTTCTGAAACACATCTATAAACTCGCATGCACATTCATGACCCTAAATGAGAAGAAAGAGCTCAATTCACCAAATTTGAAGCAATTAATGTGGATCAAAGTGACCCAGCAATACAGCATGACCAGAGCACTTCTAAATCCATTAGTCTGGATACAGTGAACTTCGAGAAACCTTAAAAACCTGAAGGAAGGAGGTAATTATCAGTGCGGAGATGTTCCTGCTCCACCTGCTTCACTGATGATGGAAATGAATCTGTATGAGCACAGACTCATGAACGTAATTAGTGCTGAAGGAGGAAAGATTCATGAGACGAGAGCAGGTGCACACCAAGAGATGTCTTCACATCAGTGTGACTTGCCCAATTTAAACCATTATTACAGATTTTGTGCATTTCACTGCTCTCTCTATATAATTACATTTAAATAGTGGTTCTCAACTTTTATAACTCAAAAGCCCTTCACCATCCAACACAATAACCATAGGACCCCAATACATATATGTATATATTAACTATAATACATTATTAACTGGGAGTGTCATTATATGTATATTAAACAACCACAATTGATTTTGGGATTCCATACTTTTCAAAAACGGTATTTTGTTGAGGAAAAATAAAATATACTTTCAATATACCATTTTAATTAAAGCAACAGTACACCAAAAAAATGAACATTTGCTGAAAGTTTACTCCCCTCAGGATCATCAGAGATCAGGATGAGTTTGTTTCTTCATCAGGTTTGTAGAAATGTGTCTCAGCAATGGATGCTCTGAAGTGAATGGGTGCCGTCAGAATGAGAGTCTGATAAAAACATCACAATAATCCACAGTCCATCAGTTATAACAGCTTGAGAAGCTAAAATAAATAAATCCATCAAGATGTTTTTAACTATTATGCGTCCATAATCCATAATAACGCTTCCTCCAGTGAGAAAGTGTTCTGGTCTGAATCAGGAGAGAAATCTGCACAATCTTAATGTGAGAGACAACAGGAGATGCACTTTTTCTCTGAAGGAAGAAATATTATGGATAGAGCGACTATTTTAGCCGTTTGCAACGTTTTAAAGTTAAAACATCATGAAGGATTTATTTATTTGATCTTCTCCAGATGTTAACTGATGGACTGGAGTGGTGTGGATTATTGTGATGTTTTTATCAGATGTTTGGACTCTCATTCTGACGGCACCCATTCACTGCAGAGGATACATTTTCGGTGTACTGTCCCTTTAAATAGATGACATCAAGGCAACCACAGTATCAATTTCAACGGTTTCAGCTCTTGTATTAATTCCTTCATTTCCTCATACACACTCACGCTTACAAACACACTTTCAGAAAAGAAACAGTCCATTTTACTTGAGCTTTTCATGTTTTATTTCTGTGTTCATTGTTTTGTATAAAATGTACAGTCATGGACAACTTTACAAAATAGAAAACCCACCACATGAGTTGAGTAACTCGTCAAACACGTAGGCCTACGCAATACTGCTGCGGCATCTAGATTTGTACAGTTAAGTGCAACATGTCGCTTATAAATAATATAAATATACATTCTTGATGCGAGATGTTGCTTGTTCACAGCGTGTCGAGACGTCCGGGTCTCAGTAAAGTGCAAATGCGCAACAAACACTTCGAGCGCCATATTCATACTTATGCACATACAGGCAACATGAACAAGAGTTTAACCCTATAAAACCTACTGATACGCACATTTATAAGGCTTCAGTGACCAGCATGAGCAAAACACAATGCCTTCTGATGTCTGATTGATAGTTTAGAGCTGTTTGTCCAGTAAAAGCTATTTTAGTGTAATTGTAGAAACGCTTCTCGTGTCAATTCTGGACTGGTTTTGATCAAGTAAGCGTCAGAATAACTGCAGTCGTATCTCCAGATGAACACTTTCTGAACTCAGCTTTACTTGATTCTCCATCAATCATGTTTCAGTCTCAAATCTCATTTCTTCATCTCTCAATCAGCATTGTATTGCATCACATTATATGTTTGGATCATTTCAATCTCATGTTACTAAATCATATTATTGGAATTATAGAGTGACTAATGATATTTATATAATTTTATGACAGTCATCTATTATACAGTTATAAAGATCTCAATGATTTAAATTACGACTTGGATATTTTTGCTCAGCTTTGGTCCTCTGAAAAATATTTAGCAATTTTTCTTCTTCATTCTCACTATATAACCCATAATTTATAGCCACATCTTTACCAATTGGGGGCTCGTCCGGGATTTGAACCTGTGACCCCAAAACACTATTGTCCAATAAACTGTTCCATTTCCAAAAACTGGACTATTTTTTCATGTCAGGCTTTACAGGGTTAAAATCAAAGCACAGGGAATCTAAACCTCGCTGGGCGATCTGGATCGGTACGAGCCTTTGGTCTGAAAGCAGCCGCAGAAAAGCATGTAGATGGAGCGCTGGATCTCGGTGTTGCGGTAGGCGTAGATGATGGGGTTGATCATAGAGTTGTAGGTAGCGGGAAGTAGCGTGGCGTATGTGTACACCGACGGATACTCGCGCTCCCCGACCAGACAGTAAATGGCGAAGGGCAGCCAGCTGGCGCCAAACGTGCCCAGGATGATGGCGAGCGTGGAGACGCCCTTCTTGGTGGCCACATAGTGCGAGGTGGTGAAGAAATGCTGCTGCAGCGCGATCTGGTGTGCGTGGTGACACACTATCTTGCAGATTTTGAAGTACAGGATGAGCATGAGGGCAAAGATGACGAAAAACGACGCGGCGAGGAGAGTGAGGTTGGTGCGATTGAGCGGACGCACGATGCTGCAGGTGGATGCATCATCCAAGCAGTTCCAGCCCAAAACGGGCAGCAGTCCCAATCCCAGCGACACACCCCACGTTCCCACCAGCATCAGATGCACATAATGCAGCGTCTTTTCTGAGAAATACGTCAAGGCGTTGTAGAGCGACAGGTAGCGGTCTACCGTAATAGCTAGCAAGCTACTGATGGATGCCGTGAAGGATGCCACCAGGAATCCAACTGTAATAAGGCTGATGGTCTCGGATGAGACCAGATACTGGAAAGCGAAGTTCAGGATTAATCCCATGCCAGCCAGCAGGTCGGCGGTGGCCAAGCTGCCAATCAGGATGAACATCGGGTTGCGAAGTGTCGGTGTGTAGAAGATGATGGCCACCACGATGGCGTTCTCACAGGCGATCACCGTACCAGACAGGCACAGCATGATGTCCCACGGGTTGACGTGGAAGTCGAGGGCCGCCGATGAGAGCGCCAGAGTCCGGTTGGCATCAAAGGCTTCGGCTTCCAGCCATGAGGACTCTGGCGAACCTGTGCCGCTCTCGTTGAGCGCTGCGCTCTCGTTCATCGCTCAGCCTGGACACAAAACCATGTTGTCAGATCAGTGAAACCCATTAAACAAATCTATAAATGCCATGTAGAGACTAGTGAGTTTGACTACATCATCTGCATGAAGAAAATAATCACAAAACATTTGGTTGTGCATAAACGTCTTTTAAAATTTGAAGTTTCCGATTCTGCTGGAAAGCTAAACAATTGAAACAGAAGAAGACCGAAGTCTTTTGAATGGATACTGCACTCAAATTAAGATATAAAACACGTTAAGAAGGTTTATTATATGATTTGCATGAAGAAATCTCATTTGGCCATTGAAAGCCGGTTGGAGCTGTCCGTGGTGCTGAATCTAAAAACGTTGCTTCATGTCAAGAACAAGACAGAATTAAGTGTTTTATTTGAAAATAAACCACTTTTAAAAACTTTAAAATCTGAGTTCAGTATGTAATCAGAAAAAAATAAAAAATTGCTGAACGAAAAATTAAAATTAATAAAATAAAAAATCGAATTAGTATAAAGAAATCTCGTTGATAGTTGGCCATTGAAAGCCAGTTGGAGCTGTCCGTGGTGCTGAATCTCAAAATGTTGCTTTTTGTCCAAAACAAGACGGAATAAAGCATGCATTTTGAGCCGAAACATTATATTTTAAAGTTGTTAACTCTTAGTTAGGTATATAATAAAACAAAAAATAACATGTAAAACCATATCAAGTCATGGGTTTGTTCCGTTTTTTACATTCCGTTTTAAATAACATTATGTTGGCTAAACGAACACAAATCCATCTCTAGGGTAATTGATGATTGAAAATCAAAAGTCGCTCTAAAAAAATCCGAGTTTCGCCTTCACTCACGAAAGAATCAATTACAGCTTTTGTTTGTGCATAAACATCTTTTAACATTTGTAAAGTCTTCAGTATAACAATCTGCAAAAACTGCGCAGTTGCTGTCCTACCTTCTCCTTCATATGAACGAAAAAGCCGCTATGGAGAGATGTGTATCTCTTTATGGGACTTCATATTTAAAATACACCCTAAAACCATGTTAAGAGCAATTTAAAATCAATATTTGGTTTAGTGTTAAGCACAAATGAATCTTTAGGGCATTTGACTATTGGTAATAACGTCGCTTTAAATGATTATTCTGAGAATCTCGCTTTAACTCACGAATTAAAGTATAATTATAAAGTGTTTGTATGTGCATAAACATCTTTTAAAAGATCACACTTAAGCAAGTTATCCTACTTCGAGACCGCACAATCTCTGTCTTCACGTTCGATTGAATAGAAATAGATCGAATAGAAATAGCGCATGGACAGAATGCTTTATCTCACTTAAAATAAGGCATTAAATTAAAAAGCAAACTTGTTTAAAAAACAAAGATCAAGCTAGAAAAACATTGAATGCGGTGTTTGGGCATCACGCTCTCCGTGGTGCTGAAACCAACTTCGCTTCGGGAAAAAAGACCAAACAGAGCATTGTGTTTGCGCACGAGCTCTCAACACGTGCAGTTTAAACGCAGCATCTCGTTTGAGCTCATAATCGGAAAAATCAATCGGTTGTCGTACCTTTTCCTTCACATGGAGGAAAACGAGACGGAGAGAGTTTCTTCAGAGGACCGCTCGCGTGTTCTTCTTCTGGTGAATCCTTCACTCCAGTCTGGTTTCCAGGACATGAGTCCTGGATCTGGTTTAATGCACGAGGAGCGCGAGAGCGGAGAGACTGACTGGCGCTCGCGGATCCGAGCGGCGCTAATAAACCCCGATGACGTCAGCACGCCGCCACCTACATCTGCGCGCGACCGAGCCGCTCGCGTAACATCACCGATCTACGGGCAGTGGCGGAGCCAGGATGTGTTCATAGAGGCGGCCAGTGAGGGGCAGAAACCAGCAACCAGCTTCATTATATGTTGACTATGAAGTACTAGACTATTTCAGTGCCTAAAACACAGATGAACACAATTCATTTCTACTTCATTGTAATTGAGATATTTGTGAATTACTATATCAATATGACCATTTTTGTATTATTCCTCACCTCCAGGTATTTTAATAAAGGGGCTCACTATAGCTTAATTGCTCTGTCAGTTTGGTTCTGGTTCTCAAAACCCCCAAAACTTGTTCTCTAACATTACACACTCATGGATGGGACATGCAGTTAGTGATACGAATGGGAAAAAACAACAGCACATAAATGCCAGACTGTAAAATGTGTTGTTTTATGCATTTAAATGGTTTCATTTTCGTTTGTACTTTTAAAAGTAATGAAAAAATAGTGCATGTTTTCTAGTATAAGTGCACTGTGCTCACATTTACTCATTCTGAAATGAAATGCATACATGTATGCATGCACAGTTTGCAGCTTTAATCACTTTTTTGGTAATTTCATGACTTAACTGACGACAGACTCGTATGCTCATAGTTTCTTGTGTTCTTATTCATCATGACGCGATCAGAGCGTGCGCCGTGAGCGCTGTGACGGCTGACAGGACAGTTGTTTTACTGATATACAGCATCTCATTGTTTTACTGAAGCTCATTTAACTCGCGCCTGTCGCTGAGGCAAAGTTGAAGCGCGCGTCTGAAAAGTCTCCTGTTTGATTTGGACTAGAGGCTGACATTTTTTCGGGAATTCCGCGGGATGGGAAACAAAATCGCTACGAATCACGTGATTGGGACGGGAGAGGAAAATATTTAATCGGGAGTGGGCGGACCGGGAATAGTAATGATACCCAACTTTACACACAAATATACCTTTTATATAAATAAACTATAAAGTGTATATTTTAATTCTGAACTCAACTGTCTCTTTATGCTCTCCTCCTGTTTGCTTTGGTGTGGCTGGTTATGTGAATGACGCAGTCCGTGATGGACAGATTGTTAACGGCTGGTCTATGTGGTAATACACTCGGGCAGGACATCCAAACGCTCACCTATCATTCATCAACCTCAAATATGGCTTTTCATCTGAAAGATGTATGTATAGCAACTTTACATGGCCGCTCAATATGATGTTAACCTAGAGAAATGTGCGCTATTGAAGTGTTTGTGTGGAAGCGCGTTTGCTGCAAGACAGGCTCCGGTGCGTTCACTTGCTCTTAAAATCTCCGTCATTTTTGGTCATACAGATAAAAGTAGCCTAATACATCTTTCGAATCTGTAAAGACTCTATGTTTATTTGTGTGCACTCAGAATAACAACGAAACGTTGCGCTTTTAAGCAAACAGGATGCGCTTTAGGTCTCATGTGAACTTGAACGAGAAACTTCGAAACTCCGTCTTTGAAAAATATATCTCTATGTAACACCCCCTCCCGGGTCCACACCACCACAACTCCTTCTTGCTCCGAGCGGGTCTCGAACCCGGGATTCCGGTGCGGGAGGCGGGTGCTCTAACAAGGAACGCCAAAGGCTACAGCCTCTAGAGGGCTTCTTTTAGAGGTCAGGCGAGTGAGGTTTACACACAGCCCTTACTGGCATACATCCGTTACATATAGAGAGTGAAATGTATTAAAAATATGAACATAGAAGACGTGTGTGTTAGCATGGATGATTTACATGAAATTTAATCTGTGTCAACCAACTGTCTGCATAAAGATGGCTTTCAGTTCAATAATAATAACAAAAAACGACAAATTTTGTTTGGTAATGTTTATTTCTTAACTTTAAATAAGAAAAAGTGGGCATTTCGCTAGTGATCTGTACTTATATTTAATTACTGTAACTGACAGTTATCGGCGAGTTAAATTTTTGAATTAATAACCCGACACGGGAGTTTGGTGAGGGAATGGGAGTCATTCTTCCGGGAGTGGACGGGACGGGATTTTCCCCCAGTTTTTTCGTGGGATTGGGTCGGGAAGAGATTAATTTTTGTGGCGAGTGGGAACGGGAGAGGTTTGAGAATTCACTCCCGTGTCACCCTCTAATTTGGATGCAAAAAAATACACGGTTCCGCTCTTAAAGGGGTCATCGGATGCCCATTCTTGCACACGTTGATTTGATTCTTTAGGGTCTTACTGAAAAGTCTATAACATACTTTGGGTAAAATTTCACAATGGTAGTGTAAAAAACATTTTTTTACTCTGTCAAAATCAGCTCTGTTTTCAGCATGCTGTTCTAGTCCATGTTGCTTTAAATGCTAATGAGCTCTGCTGACTCCGCCCCTCTCTTCCATGGAGTGATGAGCAGTACTGTCGAACTGAGTCACGAAATTGGCTAACTAGCACATTATTAGGAAAGATTCATAAAAACCCTTATATTCACTTCTTCTGTAGATGAAGCTGGATCACGAATGATTTCGCGTGAATATAAACACATTTATGCAGATTTAGGCGCATTCACTTCACAGCGAAAGTAACATTAATCCTCTGCATCTTCAGCGGCTCAGATGTCAGGAGTTAATGACGACTGCTATATTCATTATTACATACAACAACAAAACACCTCAATCGCTCAATACCCCGCACCGGAGTCAAACAGCTCTCAGCTCACTCAGGGGGCGGGGCTAAGGTAAGACAGTCCTGTCAATCAACTCTCGTGGGAGGGGCCTCTACAGAACTATGTCAATCTGATGGGAATCTCAGAACAGCCTGATTTGAGAAACGGGATTTTAAAACAGGGATTTAAAAAAAAACACTGGGTGGGTTTTATCATTATATGATGGATGTGTACACACACTTCCAACACACATTTACGTTCAAACAACTTAAGTGAATTTGGCATCCGATGACTCCTTTAAGGGATGTGTTGCCAGGTTAACAAACAAGATATACATTTACACCTTGAGGACACATATGATGAATATAGAGATGCAGACTAGTCTATTTATTTATATACTTTCACATTTCAAAATAAGATGGATGGCAACCATCTAAAATGCCACTGCAGTTCATTGTAGGCCTGTGTTTTTACCCGATATCATCAGAGTACCATGGCATATGAATATGAATCCTTCATTTCGATGGTACATGTACATTAGGAACACATTAAAGTACAATCTGATGCCATCACTGAGTACAGCCACAGTCATATCTGTACAGGATTGAGAAGCACGGATATTAAATTCACATGAACATGTTCCTCGGGTGATTTAGAGCAGAAACGGTCTGTAATGGAGCTCATGGGGTGAATGTTCCCTTCACACCGTCACAGATCAAAATATAGCAGTCGAATATTCACAGCGAGCATCTGAACGATCAATGCACCCGCGAGACCTTTCTGAAGATCTGTTTACTCAGAGTCACAGACAGAGAGATGACACTCATGACCATAGAGTCTAATCAGAAACACATCTGAACGATCTCTGCACCCGCGAGACCTTTCTGAAGATCTGTTTACTCAGAGTCACAGACAGAGAGATGACACTCATAACCATAGAGTCTAATCAGAAACACATCTGAACGATCAATGCACCCGCGAGACCTTTCTGAAGATCTGTTTACTCAGAGTCACAGACAGAGAGATGACACTCATAACCATAGAGTCTAATCAGAAACACATCTGAACGATCAATGCACCCGCGAGACCTTTCTGAAGATCTGTTTACTCAGAGTCACAGACAGAGAGATGACACTCATAACCATAGAGTCTAATCAGAAACACATCTGAACGATCAATGCACCCGCGAGACCTTTCTGAAGATCTGTTTACTCAGAGTCACAGACAGAGAGATGACACTCATAACCATAGAGTCTAATCAGAAACACATCTGAACGATCTCTGCACCCGCGAGACCTTTCTGAAGATCTGTTTACTCAGAGTCACAGACAGAGAGATGACACTCATAACCATAGAGTCTAATCAGAAACACATCTGAACGATCAATGCACCCGCGAGGTCTTTCTGAAGATCTGTTTACTCAGAGTCACAGACAGAGAGATGACACTCATAACCATAGAGTCTAATCAGAAACACATCTGAACGATCAATGCACCCGCGAGACCTTTCTGAAGATCTGTTTACTCAGAGTCACAGACAGAGAGATGACACTCATAACCATAGAGTCTAATCAGAAACACATCTGAACGATCTCTGCACCCGCGAGGTCTTTCTGAAGATCTGTTTACTCAGAGTCACAGACAGAGAGATGACACTCATAACCATAGAGTCTAATCAGAAACACATCTGAACGATCAATGCACCCGCGAGACCTTTCTGAAGATCTGTTTACTCAGAGTCACAGACAGAGAGATGACACTCATAACCATAGAGTCTAATCAGAAACACATCTGAACGATCAATGCACCCGCGAGGTCTTTCTGAAGATCTGTTTACTCAGAGTCACAGACAGAGAGATGACACTCATAACCATAGAGTCTAATCAGAAACACATCTGAACGATCTCTGCACCCGCGAGACCTTTCTGAAGATCTGTTTACTCAGAGTCACAGACAGAGAGATGACACTCATAACCATAGAGTCTAATCAGAAACACATCTGAACGATCAATGCACCCGCGAGACCTTTCTGAAGATCTGTTTACTCAGAGTCACAGACAGAGAGATGACACTCATAACCATAGAGTCTAATCAGAAACACATCTGAACGATCAATGCACCCGCGAGGTCTTTCTGAAGATCTGTTTACTCAGAGTCACAGACAGAGAGATGACACTCATAACCATAGAGTCTAATCAGAAACACATCTGAACGATCTCTGCACCCGCGAGACCTTTCTGAAGATCTGTTTACTCAGAGTCACAGACAGAGAGATGACACTCATAACCATAGAGTCTAATCAGAAACACATCTGAACGATCAATGCACCCGCGAGACCTTTCTGAAGATCTGTTTACTCAGAGTCACAGACAGAGAGATGACACTCATAACCATAGAGTCTAATCAGAAACACATCTGAACGATCTCTGCACCCGCGAGGTCTTTCTGAAGCTCCGTTTACTCAGAGTCACAGACAGAGAGATGACACTCATAACCATAGAGTCTAATCAGAAACACATCTGAACGATCTCTGCACCCGCGAGGTCTTTCTGAAGATCTGTTTACTCAGAGTCACAGACAGAGAGATGACACTCATAACCATAGAGTCTAATCAGAAACACATCTGAACGATCAATGCACCCGCGAGACCTTTCTGAAGATCTGTTTACTCAGAGTCACAGACAGAGAGATGACACTCATAACCATAGAGTCTAATCAGAAACACATCTGAACGATCTCTGCACCCGCGAGACCTTTCTGAAGATCTGTTTACTCAGAGTCACAGACAGAGAGATGACACTCATAACCATAGAGTCTAATCAGAAACACATCTGAACGATCAATGCACCCGCGAGACCTTTCTGAAGATCTGTTTACTCAGAGTCACAGACAGAGAGATGACACTCATAACCATAGAGTCTAATCAGAAACACATCTGAACGATCTCTGCACCCGCGAGACCTTTCTGAAGATCTGTTTACTCAGAGTCACAGACAGAGAGATGACACTCATAACCATAGAGTCTAATCAGAAACACATCTGAACGATCAATGCACCCGCGAGACCTTTCTGAAGATCTGTTTACTCAGAGTCACAGACAGAGAGATGACACTCATAACCATAGAGTCTAATCAGAAACACATCTGAACGATCAATGCACCCGCGAGGTCTTTCTGAAGCTCCGTTTACTCAGAGTCACAGACAGAGAGATGACACTCATAACCATAGAGTCTAATCAGAAACACATCTGAACGATCAATGCACCCGCGGGGTCTTTCTGAAGATCTGTTTACTCAGAGTCACAGACAGAGAGATGACACTCATAACCATAGAGTCTAATCAGAAACACATCTGAACGATCTCTGCACCCGCGAGACCTTTCTGAAGATCTGTTTACTCAGAGTCACAGACAGAGAGATGACTCTCATGACCATAGAGTCTAATCAGAAACACATCTGAACGATCTCTGCACCCGCGAGGTCCTTTCTGAAGATCTGTTTACTCAGAGTCACAGACAGAGAGATGACTCTCATGATGCTCGTAACCACACAGTGGTTAGAAATGTGTGTGCACTTAATTGCATACATTTTCCCGAACATGGAATAAAGTGAGGTTTTCCCTTGATTTCGTTGTCATAAGAGTTTTTACAGAACGGATTTTGGATTTCTCTTTTTATCACTCCTAAATCACGAAACGAAGCAATGATATATAAACAAACCCCGAAGTAAAAAACCTTCAGACTATAGAGAGGAATACAATTATGTGTTGATGCATGCAAGCGCTGCTGAAGAGGAGAAAACTCATTATTATATTGAGGAAACGTAAGATATGTATTGCAATTGAAATCTATAGACGCAAACAGACAAAGTGCTGAAATAAAACCAGGTGAATGATATATGAATAAACCCCTTCTGTGAGTTTTGGTTTAATAAGTGTTTCAGAAGCGGAGAAACAAACTCATTTTTGAGAAAAGACATTTAAAATATACGTCTTGTGTTGGTATTGTAATTGACATGTACAGATACAAATACATAAAGTGCAAAAATTAAATCAGGCGAATTATATATGAACAACCCCAGAATACATATCTTCAGAATATAGAGGAATACAATGTTGGTGTAAGTGCTACTGAAGTGAAGAAAACTAGAATTGATATGTATAGATATGTATAGATGCAAATAGACAAAGTGCAATAAAACAAACACTTAAAAGTGTATTTCAGATTTTCCTCCACTAGTCTGAAAGAAGACATGTTATGAAATAGACCAAATGTGAGCAGTGCATGAAAATGTCTTGCCTTAAATCCTTAAGTATATTCAACTCTGTTTGAGCTCAAGTCTGTTTTTCACTCTTAAGATGCTATAATAACCTCATTCAGGTAAAAATAGAAATCTCTTTTTCTTGTCCACATTTCACTTCATCATTGCTCAGAGACTAATGGAGCTTTAATAAGGCATGTAATCAGCAGCACTTTTCTGAGCGAGGACGTGTGTGTGTAGTGTGTTGGGAGGAGAATGGTGTGTGTGTGTGTGTGTGTGTGTGTGGGGGGAGGGGAGTGTGCTGTGTGTGTGTGTGTGCGTGTGCGCATGTGTCTCTACATGTGTGTGTCTCTCTGTGTCTATGTGTGTGTGTGTCTGTGTGTGTGTGTGTGTGTGTGTGTGGTGTCATAAGTTTCCACCTGCTGCCATGTGACTGATTTCTGCAGACGCCTGTGCGCTGGATCCAGACTCACGCGGCACATGGAGCGAGAAACGAGGCGCTGCACAGAGACAGAGAGAGAGTCATAAGAGCATATATATACGTATAATAATTCAGTAATAAAACATAATTCACACAACAATTAATCAAATCAACAAATTACAAAATTACACTAATTTTTTTCTAAAGAAAATGTAAGCAGCACTTGCCTGTGCAAAAGTCACTGCCACAATGCCAGGGTGTTGATATGGTCTTCTAGGTTATTAGCAATCACATAGAAGACCTTAGCAACCTCCTGGCAACCCCTTAAATGACCTTTAGTGATATGGTGGTTGCCGGTTGTTTTCTAAGGTCTTTTAGCTGGTTGCTAGGGTGTTCTGGGTGTTGCAGGGTTGCAAATGGACAGACATTTTCCAAAAATTGTAATTGCAGTAAAACCTCCCAAAAATATAAGTTTCCAAAAAACTGAAAAGTTTTCAAGAATTCCAGAAGTTTCTGGAAATTTACCAGAAAATACCACCCCTTTGCAAATCTAGTACTGGGTGGTTGCCTGAGGGTTGCTAAGGTGTTCTGGGTGGTTGTTTGTTCTGGGGTGTTGTTATGTGGTTGCGTCTTCTGGGGTGTTGCTATGTGATTGCCAGAGGGTTGCTAAGGGGTTCTGGGTGGTTGCTAGGAGGTTGCTAAGGTGTTCTGGGTGGTTGCCAGAAGGTTGTTTCTTCTGGGGTGTTGTTATGTGGTTGCCAGGGGGTTTCTAAGGTATTCTGGGTGGTTGCCAGAAGGTTATTTTTTTCTGAGGTGTTGTTATGTTTTTGCCAGGGGGTTGCAAAGGTGTTCTGGGTGGTTGCAGTGAGGTTGTTTTTTCTGAGGTGTTGTTATGTGGTTGCCAGAGGGTTGCTAAGGTGTTCTGGGTGGTTGCCAGGAGGTTGCTAAGGTGTTCTGGGTGGTTGCTAGAAGGTTGTTTCTTCTGGGGTGTTGTTATGTGGTTGCCAGGGGGTTGTTAAGGTGTTCTGGGTGGTTGCAATGAGGTTATTTTTTCTGAGGTGTTGTTATGTGGTTGCCAGGGGGTTGCTAAGGTGTTCTGGGTGGTTGCAGTGAGGTTGTTTTTTTCTGAGGTGTTGTTATGTGATTGCCTGGGGGTTGCTAAGGTGTTCTGGGTGGTTGCCAGGAGGTTGCTAAGGTGTTCTGGGTGGTTGCTAGAAGGTTGTTTCTTCTGGGGTGTTGTTATGTGGTTGCCAGGGGGTTGTTAAGGTGTTCTGGGTGGTTGCAATGAGGTTATTTTTTCTGAGGTGTTGTTATGTGGTTGCCAGGGGGTTGCTAAGGTGTTCTGGGTGGTTGCAGTGAGGTTGTTTTTTTCTGAGGTGTTGTTATGTGGTTGCCTGGGGGTTGCTAAGGTGTTCTGGGTGGTTGCCAGAAGGTTGTTTCTTCCGAGGTGTTGATATGTGGTTGCCTGGGGGTTGCTAAGGTGTTCTGGGTGGTTGCTAGGAGGTTGCTAAGGTGTTCTGGGTGGTTGCCATGAGTTTTTTTCTGGGGTGTTGTTATGTGGTTGCCAGGGGTTTGCTAAGGTGTTCTGGGTGGTTGCCGTGAGGTTGGTTTTCTGAGGTGTTACTATGTGGTTGCCAGGGGTTGCTAAGGTGTTCTGGGTGGTTGCCGTGAGGTTGTTGTTTCTGAGGTGTTATGTGGTTGCCAGGGGGTTGCTAAGGTGTTCTGGGTGGTTGCCGTGAGGTTGTTTTTCTGAGGTGTTATGTGGTTGCCAGGGGGTTGCTAAGGTGTTCTGGGTGGTTGCAGTGAGGTTGTTTTTCTGAGGTGTTGATATGTGGTTGCCAGGGGGTTGCTAAGGTGTTCTGGGTGGTTGCCGTGAGGTTGTTTTTCTGAGGTGTTATGTGGTTGCCAGGGGGTTGCTAAGGTGTTCTGGGTGGTTGCAGTGAGGTTGTTTTTCTGAGGTGTTGATATGTGGTTGCCTGGGGGTTGCTAAGGTGTTCTGCATAGCTGCCTTGCGTTTTCTTCCTGCCTGCTGTGAAATGCATCTCTGATCTTTTGGTATGTAGAGTTGTCTCGGGTTCCTCCTTCATTGTGAGTCTGTGGGAGTTTTCAGCAGGTGAAATGCTGCATCTGATCCCTCGGTAAAGTCCTCAACAACACTCACGATTTACACACTGAACAAACAAGTATATATGAATATAAAAACACTCAGCTGAGTCTCGTGATCTTTTATTATATTCTGTACATATGTAACCTCATACATCACATTAACATCAGGCACAACTTAATCAGAAGCTCATCTGCGAATCGATTTGTTTCACTTTCACGCCACAAAATCTGTTCCTCATGACCTACAGGTTCATAACGAACACTGCTGCATTGCTTTTATGGGGAAAAGAAATGCTCTATATTGTTGATGGTCAAACGACTCATTTTAATCTAATAATTCAACCCTTTCCCGTCAGTCCATCTGTTCACATGCATCTGTTTTTGATGTACTCGCGGTACATGAGCACGTCCTCATGACACAGAGTCCTAACACAACCTCGACCCGTCTGAACGTGACACTCGAACACCTCACGGCTCTGGACGTCCACCTCTGGAGCCAAAACCTTGTAGATGCTGTCCGACGGGAACAGAGACACCGGAACGCTGCCGGGGAAAAAAACACAGATTCAATTACAAATATTATAATACTCAACTATTTAATTCCACTTTTTCATTTCAAAATATGTATGAATAATTAAAAATGATTTAATTCTAATAACTGACTATTAAATAAAACTACAAACCCGATTCCAAAAAAGTTGGGATACTGTACAAATTGTGAATAAAAAAGGAATGCAATAATTTACAAATCTCATAAACTTATTTATTTTATTCACAATAGAATATAGATAACATATCAAATGTTGAAAGTGAGACATTTTGATATGTCATGTCAAATATTGGCTCATTTTGGATTTCATGAGAGCTACACATTCCAAAAAAGTTGGGACAGGTAGCAATAAGAGGCCGGAAAAGTTAAATGTACATATAAGGAACAGCTGGAGCACCAATTTGCAACTTATTAGGTCAATTGGCAACATGATTGGGTATAAAAAGAGCCTCTCAGAGTGGCAGTGTCTCTCAGAAGTCAAGATGGGAAGAGGATCACCAATTCCCCCAATGCTGCGGCGAAAAATAGTGGAGCAATATCAGAAAGGAGTTTCTCAGAGAAAAATAGCAAAGAGTTTGAAGTTATCATCATCTACAGTGCATAATATCATCCAAAGATTCAGAGAATCTGGAACAATCTCTGTGCGTAAGGGTCAAGGCCGGAAAACCATACTGGATGCCCGTGATCTTCGGGCCCTTAGACGGCACTGCATCACATACAGGAATGCTACTGTAATGGAAATCACAACATGGGCTCAGGAATACTTCCAGAAAACATTGTCGGTGAACACAATCCACCGTGCCATTCTCCGTTGCCGGCTAAAACTCTATAGGTCAAAAAAGAAGCCATATCTAAACATGATCCAGAAGCGCAGGCGTTTTCTCTGGGCCAAGGCTCATTTAAAATGGACTGTGGCAAAGTGGAAAACTGTTCTGTGGTCAGACGAATCAAAATTTGAAGTTCTTTTTGGAAAATTGGGACGCCATGTCATCCGGACTAAAGAGGACAAGGACAACCCAAGTTGTTATCAGCGCTCAGTTCAGAAGCCTGCATCTCTGATGGTATGGGGTTGCATGAGTGCGTGTGGCATGGGCAGCTTACACATCTGGAAAGGCACCATCAATGCTGAAAGGTATATCCAAGTTCTAGAACAACATATGCTCCCATCCAGACGTTCGTCTCTTTCAGGGAAGACCTTGCATTTTCCAACATGACAATGCCAGACCACATACTGCATCAATTACAACATCATGGCTGCGTAGAAGAAGGATCCGGGTACTGAAATGGCCAGCCTGCAGTCCAGATCTTTCACCCATAGAAAACATTTATAAAGAGGAAGATGCGACAAAGAAGACCTAAGACAGTTGAGCAACTAGAAGCCTGTATTAGACAAGAATGGGACAACATTCCTATTCCTAAACTTGAGCAACTTGTCTCCTCAGTCCCCAGACGTTTGCAGACTGTTATAAAAAGAAGAGGGGATGCCACACAGTGGTAAACATGGCCTTGTCCCAACTTTTTTGAGATGTGTTGATGCCATGAAATTTAAAATCAACGTATTTTTCCCTTAAAATGATACATTTTCTCAGTTTAAACATTTGATATGTCATCTATGTTGTATTCTGAATAAAATATTGAAATTTGAAACTTCCACATCATTGCATTCTGTTTTTATTCACAATTTGTACAGTGTCCCAACTTTTTTGGAATCGGGTTTGTACTTAAAAAAAACATGTACGAAATTACATTAAAACATACTATAATTTAAAATGATTGCATTCTATTAATTAAACTGCCTTCTCTTTATTTGCTCCCTCGTTATGGAACGAGTTGCAGAGGGTTATTATAAATAAATACAATTATTATGGTCTACTCTAAAGGAAACGTACTTGCAGTAAATCATTTTCTTTTTTTATTATGTATTTGTAATCACCTGAATGTAGGGTCAAATATTTGTTTGTTTTATGTGTTTGTAATTGTTTTATTATTAATCTTTTTGTGCTGCCATTTTGGCCAGGACTCCGTGGAAGAAGAGATTCTGCATCTCAAGGGGACTATCCTGGTCAAATAAAGGATACATTCAATTCAATTAAAAAATAATTAGACAAATATGTAAACAAATTCTAATAATTCCATATTTTTTTAAAATATGTCTGAAATCAAAAAAATATAATTGAGTATTTTTTTCTATTTTTGAATGTATTAATTTAGATTAAAAATGTTCCAAAATACTATCATATAAAATTAATTAATACTAATAATTGAATATTAAATAAATATATATTTTTATTTTCAAAGATACATGCATGAAATTAGATTAATAATATAAAAATAACAATATAAAATTATTTAATTACAATAATTAAGCATTAAATATTTTTTGCATGAATATATATAAATAGTGCTATAAATATGTTGTGTGTTGAGCAAAATATTTAAATACATGCTAACAATACATACTCTGTTTTTTATCTATTAAATTCAATAAAAAGTAAATTCTGATGAAAACTATGCTTTTGGCAAATTTGGGTACATTTACATTTACTTAAATTATTATTAATGTACATTGTTTCTTTAAAAATAAATACATAGATAAATAAATGAAAATGTCAAAAATATATAAAACATCTTAAACAACAGCTCAACTTCACACTCATCCAATCTAAACTAAGAGGAAAGAGACTAAATGAACTTATCCTCTCATGAAATGCACGAGCAGTGACAAGAACACTTAAATGAATGTAAATGAAGCAGTAAGTCATGACTCACGCTCTTTCTTTTCTCAAGACAGGCCCGATATTACATATTCAGATAAGGCATACTTAGACATCAGTCACGCTCTATATTCAATGTTTCTATTGCTGCTCGACTATCAGAATTAATTCTTGCCTATGACCGACCGTCTCATCGCTTATTCATGACTGCTTTGTGGATCTCAAATCCTACAATCGACTGCAATTACAAGCAGAGAGTTAAATATGCATGAACTCTTCTGACACCAGATGGATGTGATGGTACATGAAGAAAATGACGTCTGCGACGCACTCCGAGCTGCTTTCTGATGCGAGCTCAAACGCTACAAACTACCGTGGAGTTATTATAAAGTTAATAATTGACTTCACACCATAATCATCTAAATATGAGTCGGGTGTAAATACCGGATTATATTATCACTTAGTATGAGGTCATATAGTAACAATAACAATAATAATTGTTACATACGGTGCATAGCGTGTATTGATAACTGTAAGTGTGTCTAATAGTACACTGTGTGTACGGAGTATATATGTGTGTATTCTGCACATTGTCTTCTGTATAAGTCTGTAAGTATGTCTAATAGTACACTGTGTGTACGGAGTATATGTATGTGTACTCTGCACATTGTCTTCTGTATAAGTCTGTAAGTATATCTAATAGTACACTGTGTGTACTGAGTATATGTGTGTGTATTCTGCACATTGTCTTCTGTATAAGTCTGTAAGTATATCTAATAGTACACTGTGTGTACTGAGTATATGTGTGTGTATTCTGCACATTGTCTTCTGTATAAGTCTGTAAGTATATCTAATAGTACACTGTGTGTACTGAGTATATGTATGTGTATTCTGCACATTGTCTTCTGTATAAGTCTGTAAGTATGTCTAATAGTACACTGTGTGTACGGAGTATATGTATGTGTATTCTGCACATTGTCTCTGTATAAGTCTGTAAGTATGTCTAATAGTACACTGTGTGTACGGAGTATATGTGTGTGTATTCTGCACATTGTCTTCTGTATAAGTCTGTAAGTATATCTAATAGTACACTGTGTGTACTGAGTATATGTGTGTGTATTCTGCACATTGTCTTCTGTATAAGTCTGTAAGTATGTGTAATAGTACACTGTGTGTACGGAGTATATGTGTGTGTATTCTGCACATTGTCTTCTGTATAAGTCTGTAAGTATGTCTAATAGTACACTGTGTGTACGGAGTATATGTGTGTGTATTCTGCACATTGTCTTCTGTATAAGTCTGTAAGTATATCTAATAGTACACTGTGTGTACGGAGTATATGTATGTGTATTCTGCACATTGTCTTCTGTATAAGTCTGTAAGTATGTCTAATAGTACACTGTGTGTACGGAGTATATGTATGTGTATTCTGCACATTGTCTTCTGTATAAGTCTGTAAGTATGTCTAATAGTACACTGTGTGTACGGAGTATATGTGTGTGTATTCTGCACATTGTCTTCTGTATAAGTCTGTAAGTATGTACTGTCTATATGTAAACTGTCTGGAGCACGCTCTCTTAACAACTACTGCACTAACTATTAATAAGCAGAAAATTAGGAATTTATTGAGGGAAAAGTTGTAGTTTAATATTGAATAAGAATTCTCGATTCTAAAGTGTTACCAACATTTCATCTAATTTATTATAACTTTTTTTTTTTACATTTTCTCATAACAAAGTTAAAACAGAATTTTAGAAATATCTGTAACTTTATTTAAAAGACAAAACTGATTTATTCAGTATTTAGTTGAAGCACCTTTGGCAGTAATTACAGCCTCCAGTCGTTTTGGGCTTTGCACACCTGGATTGGGGGATTTCTCAAGCTCGCTCAGGTTGGATGGGGACCGTCGTTGGACAGACATTTACCGGTCCCTCCAGAGATGTTGGATAGGGTTCAAGTGTGGGCTCTGGCCGGGTCACTCGAGGGCATTCACAGAGTTGTCCCTGAGCCGCTCCGGTGTTGCCTTGGCTGTGTTCTTAGGGTCATTGTTCTGTTGAAAAGTGAACCGTCGACCCAGTCTGAGGTCCTGAGGAACAGGTTTTCATTGAAGATATCTCTGTGCTTTGCTCTATCCAGCTTTTCCTCAGTCCCTGCCAGTGGTGGACAGTAACGAAGCAGTTTTACTTCATTACTGTACTTTTTGTCAAGTACTTTACTGGCGTAGTTTTATTTAGAGTAACTTTTACTTCACTACATTCCAAAGCATAAGATCGTACTTTTTACTTCTCTACATTTCATAAAACATATCTCTTTATAATACAA
>CM049816.1:1980206-1982706 GCA_027422435.1 Schizopygopsis pylzovi
CTGAAGACTGGAGTAATGATGCTGAAAATACAGCTGCGCATCACAGAAATAAATCACAGTTTAATATAGATTCACACAGAAAACAGCTGTTTTAAATTGTAATAATATTTCACATTTTTCTGTATTTTTGATCTTCTGACCTGTGGTATATGAGCATGTCTTCATCCGGCGGGTTGGCCAGCAGGTTCAGGCCATACGTCTCTCTCACGGGCGGCAGACGCTGCTGAGGCGGATCCTGTAAGGTCACACAGGTCAAAGGGTCAGTGAGGTCAAAGGTCACACACAGAGTTCAGCATATATTATTATGATTTCTGAAGATCATGTGACACTGGAGTAATGATGCTGAAAATACAGCTGCGCATCACAGAAATAAATTACAGTTTAACAGATATTAACATAGAAAACAGTTATTTTAAATGATAATAATATTTCACAATTTTACAGTATTTTTGATCAAATAAATGCAGCCTTGGTGAGCAGAAGAGACTTCGACAATCTTAGAGGTTATTGTATAAAGGAAGGTATATTGTTCTTGCTGTGTGTGTTTTAAAGCAGCAAGAGTCCGTCCAGACACATCAAACACTGAGAAGTGAACTGAAGGGTCTCCCTTCACTAACGAGCCGCTGTTACGTAACGACTGACAGGTGTTTCCCTCCGGCGGTTTTACTCGCATACATACTGATTAAACTCAAGACGTGACTAATGCGACGTTTCCCGCGCACCGCTGTAATTACAGTGTCGCAGGTAATGAGGTTTTCTCCTTTAAATATTTCATCAGCTGCGGTCGTTGAGTTTACACACGACGAGCGAAGCCTTACACGTGAGCCGTTTGAGAAATGAAGCTCCGCTCGAGAATAACATGAGACAGACTGAAGACTCGTGTCGTGGAAAACACACTGGCTGATTTCAATTCAAATTGATATATACTTTAAATGCAATGCAACATATCTGCCATGTTTGTGAATGCCGATATAGATTTTTAATGATTTTATCAACAAGAAATTGGGATATAATTCAGGTCAGATTAACAAATCTCTCCCCAGCCAGTTTTTGATCAGAGATATCATCGTCAGATGTAAGAGAAAATGCTTCCCCGCTAAAGATGAGTTTTATGACGGTAATCCGTGTAATCTAATGTGTGTATGTGTGTAACGCATGTCCTGAATGAGTTAGCGGGTCTGTCGCGTGACGAATACACTAGATCGAAAAGTCGGCACCCTTCTAAGATGGAACTTTAGTAATCAGAGTGACAATGTTATGATTCAGCATATAATGATGTTCTAGAATCTAATGCACGTTTGGACCTTCTAGTTACAGTGTCGCTGGTATGGACAGATCAACCTGACAATCATGAATCAGTCGTGTGTGTGTGTGATGTGATCTCATATAAGCAGCTACATCTGTGGCTTTAAATGAGTACCTTGAGCACCCCCTCTATAGAAAGGTGTGTGCCTGCTTTGTAATTATGTTCCATGACGTACAAAAATCTTAGTGTTTGTAAGCATATAAGTAATGTTTATAGCAACAGTATTGGACTCTTGTGTTATTCTAACATGACAGTGATCTCTGTGTATAAGACAAGAATCTAAAGAGAAATGATGATCCGTGCAGTCATGTGTGGAAGAACTGTGACTGGTCTATATCGTCAGTCATGTATTGACCTCTAGTTGTGACTTTAAATGAGCACAAACTCAGTCACTCAAGTGTGTGTGTGTGTGTGTGTTTACGTACAGTATGTATTGTAGCCTATATGTATGTGTTTGTGTGTATAAACGTGTCTGTGTGTGTCTGTGTGTGTCCGTGCATGTCTTTGTGTGTGTGTGTGTGTCCGTGTGTGTGTGTGTGTGTGTGTGTGTGTGTGTTTGTACAGTGTATGTGTTGTGTGTTGTGTGTAAACATGTGTGTGAGTGTCTGTGTGTATCTGTGTGTCCGTGCGTGTCCGTGTGTGTCCGTGCATGTCGTGTTGTGTGTGTGTGTGTACGTACAGTTGTATTGTAGCCTATATGATGTGTTTGTGTGTATAAACGTGTGTGTGTGTGTGTGTGTGTGTGTATGTGTGTGTGTCCGTGTGTGTCCGTTGTGTGTGTGTGTGTGTGTGTGTGTGTGTGTGTGTGTGTGTGTGTGTCCTGCCATGGCAACAGGTCAGTGTGACCGTGACAAACAATCAGAGGACTGATCTGCGTGACGCTTTCATTCAGAATCATTAATATCTCCATCCTTCAGTTTGGACCTTCCTCATTTCATCCACTTGCACCAATATCATATACATACATATATAATTAGTGCTGTCAATTAATTAAAAAACAATAACTAATTAATCGCACATTTTTTTTTACAATTATACACGATTAATCGCAATTAATCCCACCTAAAATTAAAGTTTTTAAATATACTTTTATATTACAATAATTTCACATTCAATCTTCAAATGTACAAACAACAAAGACAATATATTTAATATTTCTTTAATGGCATGTTTTTTATGATAAATTACAGTTTA
>CM049816.1:1990206-2012706 GCA_027422435.1 Schizopygopsis pylzovi
CTGGCAGTAATCAGGCTTGGGTTTGGCTAATGAAATATAAAGCAGCTTTCTAAAATAATGTGCTTCATCACAGTTCTTTCATGATTTAACAGAAGGGGGCAATTAATTTTCCGCATAGTGCCAGGAAGATTTGGACAGCTTTTTACCCATAATAAATGAAATCATCAATTCAAAACTGCATTTTGTTTTTACTTGCATTATCTTTGTGTAATATTAAAATGAGTTTGATCTGAATCTTTTAAGTGTGACAAATCCCCCCCGCCAAAAAACAGAAGGGGGCAAACACCTTTTCACGGCACTGTATATATAGTTTTAGTTAACTATAACCCTGTTAACAGCACTATAGCCTAACTACAGATTGAAACTACTAGCTTACTTCTTTTTGAATGCTGTGCAGTATATATTATTTGTTACAATAGGGCTGTGCGATTTGGGGAAAATATCTAATTGCAAATTGTTTTGACAGATATTGCGCAATATTTTAATTGTGCAAAGTCAAGCTTTAGCTCAATATTGTCAATAGTGTGCAGCACAGTATGAGTATCGTTATCCTTTTGAATAAAACGATAGAAACCGTCACAGAAATTCTTATGGCTTCCATTAAAACAATTACAAAATGAATGTGTTTTGGGCATTATTCCCGTGGGAATTACTGTTGTTCTATTGGTTCCCATCTTCCAGATTACATCCAACATAATCTATATCAGTAGACACTATTATAGTTTACATTAAAACCAATACAATTTCCCATTATGACCCTTAAACCATTAAAGTGCCCCTTTTATGCCATTTCCAATATTGTGTGTAGCTGTATGCATCTGAAAGTGCACGATAAATAAAGTTATAGTCTCCCAAAATAAAGAATCGACTCTATAATGAGTCGTTAGTAATTCGAATCCCATTTCCGTGATGGCTACACGTCATGCGGTAACACATTTGAATAATTCCCGCCTATGTTCTACGTTGGCTGGCCGTGAACAACTTGACCCGCCCTCAAGCACGTCATTTTACAGGCGACTCCTTCTCTAATCTCGGGAAGTTCAGCGGGGGATACACAAAACGCTCGCTCTTTAAAGATGGTTCAGTACCCAGTTTATTTGGACTAGCGCTCCTCTGAATCACAACCTGTAAGTATGATAAATAATAGATGCTTAGATTTCCATCGAGCGTTCAAAATACAGAACTAAGACAATGGGCCGATATTTTCAGACGTGCTGTACGCAGTAGACCAATCACAACAGACTGGGCCATCTGACCAATCAGAGTAGAGTATGCTCACGGAAGGGAGGGGTTTAGAGAGACTGACTCTTAGAACTGCTCGAACGAATCGTTTGAGAATCGCTGGAAAATGAGGTGATATTAAACACGTATTATGAAAAAAGCATTTTTTCACCTTGCATGCATGTAAACCTATTGTAGGAGATTCCCCAAACAATATTAGGAGCCTTAAAAATGGCATAATGGGGCACTTTAAATTTACTATTGTGTTTGGAGAGGGGTTCTATTGTTTTTTCAGCAGGGAAGATTATAATGGTATTGTTATTTTCATAAGGAAAGATTGGTTTATTTTGTGTAAATAAAGAACTGTATTACTTAAATCATTTATTAAAGTATTGCATAGGTTACACAGGCTGATTTGTTGATTTTTAAGTATTTGGGATTTTAAGAACAAGTGGAAAATGTGCTGAATGTTTCATTTCATCCAAGTGAAATTAGCAAAGCAATTAGACTGAATTTACATATGTAAATGAGTATGAGATGAGGGAGTATGAGATGCATTCAGAGAGACAGGCTGTGTTTGCGGTCTTCTGAATTGGGAATAGCGAACATGCATTATAAGCTTATTTCAAATTCTGTTTAAAATGTGTGAGATAGCGTTCACGTACTAATAAACACATCTAAGAACCTTTTATTCTCCAGTACTGAAAGCAGAACTGATAAGGGAGCTCTTGATATGTTGATATGATTACTTAGGGTCTAAATGAAAAGTCTATAACATACTTTGGTTAAATTTCTCAATGGTGGTGTAAAAAACACATTTTCTACCATCAAAATCAGCTTTGTTTTCAGCACGCTGTTCTAGTCCATGTTGCTTTAAATGCTAATGAGCTCTGCTGACTCCGCCCCTCTCTTTGGGTTGATGAGCAGTACTGTCGAATTGAGTCACGAAATTGGCTAACTAGCACATTATTAGGAAAGGCGATTTCCAAAGATTCATAAAAACCCTTATATTCACTTCTTCTGTAGATAAAGCTGGATCACGAATGATTTTGCGCGAATATAAACACATTTAGGCAGATTTAGGCGCATTCACTTCACAGCGAAAGTAACATTAATCCTCTGCATCTTCAGCGGCTCAGATGTCAGGAGTTAATAACGACTGCTATATTCATTATTACATACAACAACAAAACACCTCAATCGCTTAATACCCCGCACCGGAGTCAAACAGCTCTCAGCTCACTCAGGGGGGCGGGGCTAAGGTAAGACAGTCCTGTCAATCAACTCTCGTGGGAGGGGCCTCTACAGAACTATGTCAATCTGACAGGAGTCTCAGAACAGCCTGATTTGAGAAACGGGATTTTAAAACAGGGATTTAAAAAAAAAACACTGGGTGGATTTTTATCATTATAGGATGGATGTGTACACACACTTCCAACACACATTTACGTTCAAACAGCATCCGATGACCCCAGTAATGCATTTGGTAATGGAGTCATATCCAGTAATGGAGTCATATCGCATCCACATCGCAGGCTTTGCGATTAGAATATCGCGATTTCAATTAATCACTCAGCTCTACTATGCATATCTATTTATATACTATTTGTTTAAAAATAACAGTATGCATTAATACACCAGTGCACTACACTGTTGCATTGTGGGATACAGCATCTCATCAAATGTGGTCTAGTGCACAAAACATCTGCATACTGTATATAATATAAATACAATAGAAATAATACAAGTAGCATGCTAGTATTCTCTTCCGAAGAGACGTATCACTGCTTTAAGTTGCTGATTTGATTGTTTTTTTTGCATGATAATGTTATAAAGAGAGTTGTGCGCGGCCGCTGTACCTCATGCGCGCGGATGCTGTCGCTCGGCTCGGACAGTTTGATCGGCGTGGAGCGCTGAGACACTGTCCCATCTTCCTCGCGCTCTTCCTCGGAGTCATCCTCAGAGCTGCTGGAGATCTGCTCCTCGCTGGGAGGAGGAGGAGCGCTGGCCGCCGTCTTCCTCTGCAACACCGCCTCCTCCTTACTGGCCTTACTGCTGAGAGAGCAGACCAGACCAGAGAAACCAGATCAGCACCTCATCCACACACTCACAGCCACTCTGAACACGAAAAACACTGCAATCGATGGAAACAAATCAACTCTGAGCTACTGAACCATCAGAGCCAGGGTTATATCATCAACCAAAACCATAAACACATTTTACATTAACAATTCATAATTCATTACATTATTTTCTCATATGACTTGTTTAAAAATATATATTTTCCATTCAGTTTATATATATATTGACACACACACACACACACAGACAGACACAGACACAGACACAGACACACACACACACACACAGACACACACAGACACAGACACACAGACACACACACACAATTTCATTGATATAATTATACTCATAATTCTTAATATCTTGAAATTGTTATAATTCTATTATATTTTCTGTTTTTATTTTAATCTTAAAGTTTTTGTAATTTTGTGTGCATCTTTTGAAGTTTATTGTTTTTTAAATATAGTTTTTATTAAGGTTTATTATGTTTTTTGTTTTAATTTAAACTGTTAATTTTAATTTTAATTATGTGACAACGATAATAAAAAAAGCTATCTGAATATAAAATAAAACTTAAAAAAAAACGAATTTCTGCTAGTCGCCACAAGAAGCATTTCTCTTTTTCATATTGCTTAACTTTATGAACTAAAATACATACAGTAAAACTAAAAAAAAAAAAAAATTTAAATATACATTATTTAAAAAAAAACTAAACCTAATAAAAATGAGGAAAAATACAAATTAAGTTGTAAAAATGTAACTGAAATTAAATTAAAAATGAATTAATGAAATAAACTACCCATATTCATACCATATAGAACATACTTGTATAAGGGTTGTGAAGTACATTCATTATTATTGCTACAATTTAAAATAACTTTTTTCTACTATATAATTTTTCAGTAATACATTTTTTACATAAATATTTGTTATAATACACACACACACACACACACACACACACACACACAGAGACAATAATATATTAAATAACTAAAATTATAAAATGTAGCATTGAAATATTGTAATATATAAAAATAATGAACTTTTCTGAACAACAACTCTAAAGGTAATTGTTGTTTTTTAGAAAAGTTCATTTTAAAAATATTTTTATATATTACAATATTTAAATACAAAATTGTATAATTATGTTATTTAATATATTATTGTTTCTGTGTGTGTGTGTATTAAAACAAATATTTATGTAAAAAATTACAGAAAAATATATAGTAGAAAAAAGTTATTTTAAATTGTAGTAATAATAAATAATAATGAATGTACTTCACAACCCTTATAAAAATATGTTCTATATGGTATGAATATGGGTAGTTTATTTCATTAAATTATTTAAATTTAATTTCAGTCACATTTTTACAATTATTTTGTATTTTTCCTCATTTTTAGTTTTAGTTTTTTTTTAAATAATGTATATTTTAATGTGTATTTATTTTAGTGTTTAGTTTTAGTGGAGATTATTCTGGAGATTATTGTGTATATAATCTCTGGAGATTATTGTGTATATGTTGGCATGGTTGTTTCTGAGTTTTCCTGCAGGAATCGAGAAGCTCAGGCCTCGGGCTCTGAATATTCATGATGTAAACACATTTCGAAGCACAAATGGTCTTGTTTTCAAACTGATCTCACCCCAGAACTGACTTCGCGCTCTCGTCTGGTTTGCGGACGGTGAACGGACTCGGGTCGAGGCCGACCGTCTTCGGCATGAACTCCCTGAAAGACGAGACGAGAGAGAAATCATGAGAGGTATGAATATCCATCTGTATTTGAAAAATATAGAAATATATTCAGTGCACAAACAGAGTTTGAAGACGCTGAAGCTAAACTCTTAAAGCTCTTCACAGCAACCCGTCAAAATAAAAGTTTGCTTTAACCCGATGAATGTAATAATAATAATAATTTCATTTATTTATATATTTATTGTATAAACGTTTTAATTCAAACAAATTAAAAGGTATTAACGTAAATATTAACGTAGTTATTTATTAGAATTAACTATTTATTAAATATGCATTACATATTTATTCTAATAGTTTAATTAAAATATTTTAAATGTTTTAATTTGAACAGTAAACCTCTTTTGTGCAGCATTTTGTCAAACAAATATGAGGAATTGTTACAATTTAATTGATTACATTATTTTTTAAAGATTAAACTATTAAACTACTATGCCTTCATTTGATTATCAAAGTTTTTAATAATAAATGACCTAAATCATAATTACAGAAAAAGTAAACTCTCAACAGAATTTCGGGAATAATACAAGATTTCATAGAGCCGTATAAATGTAAAAAAAGCCATAAATTATTTAATGTATTCAATTGATTATACATGCATTTTATTATAAAAATGTATTTAAAGCCTCATAACAGATGATCATCAAATCAATGCAGAAAAATGTAATTGGAAAACATGGAATATTTGGGGGGAAAAATCATATATAATAAATATTTGTGTGTATTCATCTGATTTGAGCACTGTAAGTAAACGGCACTTTTGTCTTTATGTAAACGAGGCAAACGAGCGTCCGGCGAGACATGACGGTAACACGCTGAACCGTCTCTTACATCATCATTGACTGCCTGACGCACACCTATAATTTTTAATTCAACGAATATTCATTTTTTCTGACAGCCCTAGTGCCGGCGCTGACCTCGCGGAGTTGGTCATAGCGATGCTGAACGTGTCGTCGAACAAGGTGAGTTCATACGGCTTGAAGAACTCGGTGTAGATGTCGATGCTCTCGTCGTATCGGTTCACGCGCTTCACCGCCACCTTCCTCCTGTTCTTCTCACACGGAGCTGAAACACACAAACACATTCAGAAAAGCTTTACGATTCAGTCCAGTTATAACGTACAGCTACGATTCAGTCCAGTTATAACGTACAGCTACGATTCAGTCCAGTTATAACGTACAGCTACGATTCAGTCCAGTTATAACGTACAGCTACGATTCGGTCCAGTTATAACGTACAGCTACGATTCAGTTCAGTTATAACGTACAGCTACGATTCAGTCCAGTTATAACGTACAGCTACGATTCAGTCCAGTTATAACGTACAGCTACGATCCAGTCCAGTTATAACGTACAGCTACGATTCAGTCCAGTTATAACGTACAGCTACGATTCGGTCCAGTTATAACGTACAGCTACGATTCCATCCAGTTATAACGTACAGCTACGATTCCATCCACTTATAACGTACAGCTACGATTCGGTTCAGTTATAACGTACAGCTACGATTCGGTCCAGTTATAACGTACAGCTACGATTCGGTCCAGTTATAACGTACAGCTACGATTCGGTCCAGTTATAACGTACAGCTACGATTCGGTCCAGTTATAACGTACAGCTACGATTCGGTCCAGTTATAACGTACAGCTACGATTCAGTCCAGTTATAACGTACAGCTACGATTCGGTCCAGTTATAACGTACAGCTACGATTCGGTCCAGTTATAACGTACAGCTACGATTCAGTCCAGTTATAACGTACAGCTACGATTCCGTCCAGTTATAACGTACAGCTACGGTTCCGTCCAGTTATAACGTACAGCTACGATTCCGTCCAGTTATAACGTACAGCTACGATTCAGTCCAGTTATAATGTACAGCTACGATTCAGTCCAGTTATAACGTACAGCTACGATTCAGTCCAGTTATAACGTACAGCTACGATCCAGTCCAGTTATAACGTACAGCTACGATTCAGTCCAGTTATAACGTACAGTTACGATTCAGGCCAATTATAACGTACAGTTACGATTCAGTCCAGTTATAACATACAGCTACGATTCAGTCCAGTTATAACGTACAGCTACGATTCAGTCCAGTTATAACGTACAGCTACGATCCAGTCCAGTTATAACGTACAGCTACGATTCAGTCCAGTGATAACGTACAGTTACGATTCAGGCCAATTATAACGTACAGTTACGATTCAGTCCAGTTATAACTTACAGCTACGATTCAGTCCAGTTATAACGTACAGCTACGATTCAGTCCAGTTATAACGTACAGCTACGATTCGGTCCAGTTATAACATACAGCTACGATTCAGTCCAGTTATAACGTACAGCTACGATTCGGTCCAGTTATAACGTACAGCTACGATTCCATCCAGTTATAACGTACAGTTACGATTCAGTCCAGTTATAACATACAGCTACGATTCAGTCCAGTTATAACGTACAGCTACGATTCAGTCCAGTTATAACGTACAGTTACGATTCAGTCCAGTTATAACGTACAGCTACAATTCAGTCCAGTTATAACGTACAGCTACGATTCAGTCCAGTTATAACGTACAGCTACGATTCAGTCCAGTTATAACGTACAGCTACGATTCAGTCCAGTTATAACGTACAGCTACGATTCAGTCCAGTTATAACGTACAGCTACGACTCTATGTCTCTCTCTCCTCTCCACCTGTAGCTGGTGTGTGGTGAGCGCATACACTTGATTGGCTCTATGACTCTCTCTCCTCTCCACCTGTAGCTGGTGTGTGGTGAGCGCATACACTTGATTGGCTCTATGACTCTCTCTCCTCTCCACCTGTAGCTGGTGTGTGGTGAGCGCATACACTTGATTGTCTCTATGACTCTCTCTCTCCTCTCCACCTGTAGCTGGTGTGTGGTGAGAGCATACACTTGATTGTCTCTATGACTCTCTCTTCTCTCCACCTGTAGCTGGTGTGTGGTGAGAGCATACACTTGATTGTCTCTATGACTCTCTCTCCTCTCCACCTGTAGCTGGTGTGTGGTGAGAGCATACACTTGATTGTCTCTATGACTCTCTCTTCTCTCCACCTGTAGCTGGTGTGTGGTGAGAGCATACACTTGATTGGTTCTATGACTCTCTCTTCTCTCCACCTGTAGCTGGTGTGTGGTGAGAGCATACACTTGATTGGCTCTATGACTCTCTCTTCTCTCCACCTGTAGCTGGTGTGTGGTGAGAGCATACACTTGATTGGCTCTATGACTCTCTCTCCTCTCCACCTGTAGCTGGTGTGTGGTGAGCGCATACACTTGATTGTCTCTATCACTCTCTCTCCTCTCCACCTGTAGCTGGTGTGTGGTGAGAGCATACACTTGATTGGTTCTATGTCTCTCTCTCCTCTCCACCTGTAGCTGGTGTGTGGTGAGCGCATACACTTGATTGGCTCTATCTCTCTCTCTCCTCTCCACCTGTAGCTGGTGTGTGATGAGAGCATACACTTGATTGGCTCTATCTCTCTCTCTCCTCTCCACCTGTAGCTGGTGTGTGGTGAGCGCATACACTTGATTGTCTCTATGACTCTCTCTCCTCTCCACCTGTAGCTGGTGTGTGGTGAGCGCATACACTTGATTGGTTCTATGTCTCTCTCTCCTCTCCACCTGTAGCTGGTGTGTGGTGAGCGCATACACTTGATTGGCTCTATCTCTCTCTCTCCTCTCCACCTGTAGCTGGTGTGTGGTGAGAGCATACACTTGATTGGCTCTATCTCTCTCTCTCCTCTCCACCTGTAGCTGGTGTGTGGTGAGCGCATACACTTGATTGGCTCTATCTCTCTCTCTTCTCTCCACCTGTAGCTGGTGTGTGGTGAGCGCATACACTTGTTTGGCTCTATGTCTCTCTCTCCTCTCTACCTGTAGCTGGTGTGTGGTGAGAGCATACACTTGATTGTCTCTATGTCTCTCTCTCCTCTCTACCTGTAGCTGGTGTGTGGTGAGAGCATACACTTGATTGGCTCTATGACTCTCTCTCTCCTCTCCACCTGTAGCTGGTGTGTGGTGAGCGCATACACTTGATTGGCTCTATGACTCTCTCTCCTCTCCACCTGTAGCTGGTGTGTGGTGAGAGCATACACTTGATTGGCTCTATGACTCTCTCTCTCCTCTCCACCTGTAGCTGGTGTGTGGTGAGCGCATACACTTGATTGGCTCTATGTCTCTCTCTCCTCTCCACCTGTAGCTGGTGTGTGGTGAGAGCATACACTTGACTCATTGCTTTACACCAATTAATGTTATTTTTAGCAACGTCATATGACCCCTTTAATATTCAGTCAAATAAATGAATAATTTACTTTAAGTTGTACATAAAGATTTAAATGAATGTTTTCTTAAATATGTATTGATATAAATAAATAAGTCTCAGGAAGCTCCACTGGATCAGGACGGACTGATATGACGGGCTGCTTCGACTCAGTGTTTGTGGTTAATATGTTATAATAATAATAATATAATAATAATAAGCTCACGTCTCTCGTATCTGTCTTTGTATCTGTATTTATGGATGTGTAAAGTGATCACCTTCATCATACGGTAACGGCAGGAACGTCAGCACTCCATCAGTCCACCAGTGTGTGTAACTGCAGTTAAATACATCAGCATCAATATATATACATATGTGTCCCTGAACCACAAAACCAGTCTTAAGTCGCTGGAGTATATTTGTAACAATAACCAAAAATATATTGAATGTCAAAATTATACATTTTTCTTTTATACCAAAAATCATTAGGACATTAAGTAAAGATCATGTTCCTTAAAGATATTTAGTACATTTCCTACCATAAATATATAAAAACTTGATTTTTGATTATTAATATTCATTGCTAAGAACTATATTTAGACAATTTTAAAGATGATTTTCTCAATATTTTGCACCCACAGATTCCAGATTTTCAAATATTGTCATATCATAACAAACCATACATCAATGCAAATATTATTTATTCAGATTTCAGATTATGTATAAATCTCAATTTCGGTAAATTGACCCTTATTGAGGCTTTGTGGTCCAGGGTCACATATATATACACTTACATTTCCCTGCTGGTTATATTCTGTATAATTATGTATGTGACGAATAAAAATCTTGAATCTTGAAACACGCAAGCGTGCACACACACACACACACAGTATATATATATATATATATATATATATATATATATATATATATATATACACATACATACATACATACATACATACTGACACATATTATATATACACATATCACATACTATATATATATACTGACACATACTGACAAAAAATGTATAGCCTGAATGCACTGTAAGTAGCTTTGGATAAAAGCGTCTGCTAAATGCATAAATGTAAATATATATATATATATATATATACACACATACACACACACACATGAATGCACAAAGTGTCCCAGCGATCGGCGAACTGAACAGAAAAAGGAGCAAACATAAACATCCTATTTGTCCTGGAACATGAACTGTTATTTCAGAGATTATTTGATGCGACAATTCCCCCGAAACAGGTCAGATTCCTCTCATTTCATTTTGTGTCTGATAAGAGTTCTTTGTCACATCGACCAGTGTTCATTATGCAAGCGGCATCCCAAAGCCACGTGCCGGATGTCTGGAGGAAACTAAAGTGGGTCACGGGCCACATAAACGCTTCTTTAACATCACAGAAATAAAAGAATAAACCACAGACGGACAGAAACTGGAAGCTGTAGATGCTAGAGATGAAGCGTGGCGGAAAACCCTTTGCAGGGTTCCTACATTTTACATTTATAATTCCATGCTTTTCCAGACTCAAATGTCCAAACCAGGACCACATTTCAGTCGATGAGATTTCTATATCATACGAAAGCTGAATCTTTCCATTGATGTATGGTTTGTTATGATCGGACAATATTTGAAAATCTGGAATCTGAGGGTGCAAAAAAAATCTAAATATTGAGAAAATCATCTTTAAAGTTGTTCAAATATAGTTCTTAGCAATGCATATTACTAATCAGAAATTAAGTTTTAATATATTTATCATAGGAAATTAACAAAATATCTTCATGGAACATGATCTTAATATCCTAATGATTTTTGGCATAAAAGAAAAATGAATAATTTTGACTTTTTGCAATAGTAATATGCAATATAATATGGTTCTAAGAGTATTGTGAGAAGAAACCCAAAATGCTTATAAACTGCATATTTATATTAATTAAATTCTTGATTTCCTATTGTAAAATAGATAAATAAATAGGGGCAAAAGTCTATTTTTACGGGTTAAAGGCGATGAAACAGCAACCAGTAGCTGTTTATGATGCTGTTTACTAAGACTAAGATCAATCGTATTAGTGCTTATACTGTTCTTACTTGTGCTATTACTCTTCTAGACAATCTTACATATATCTTTCACCATGCATTCATGTCACATTACCCTCATAATGCATTCGGTCATTTTGACCCAGAAAAGATGCATAAGAATTTCTAAAAACAGTTTTAGTAATGCAGCCAGACCTTGCAAATGCTTTAAGAGTCTCAAAATACACGTTTTTTTTCAGATTTTTTACAGTAGTTTTTTAGGAGATATAACCATTAAAAATAAGGTTTCACGTTTGGGTCTTTTTGACCCGGGTGTGTATGTATGGAACACCATTAGTGTCAAAAACACTCTTTGTTAAATGATCTATGAAGTTATATAAGTGTCAAATATATTTAGCCATTTTTTTCTCCACGTTTCTCACAACTCTTGGAACTGAATATTGTTGATGAACATTAATATTCATGTCTATCAATGAAGCAGTGCAGCATGACAAAATTATCAGTTTTTTATCTGAAAGTGGAAGTTCATGCAAGTAAAATGAATTTATTCTGTCTGAAAACTTTTCAGGGTAATATTTATGTTTTGTTATAAATAAATATGTAGCTTTCATAAATGTGTTTTTTACACAAGCATGAGTTATAAAGTCAAAAGAGTTCAACTCTATTTATTCCATTGGGGTTAATGCTGGCAATTCTCAGATTATATGTTTTAATAAATTTCATACAATGACATATTGAAATAATATTTCTCATCAATATTTTAATTTATATATATATATATATTTGCATCAGTTTTTTTGGTGTTGTTCATGTGCATTTTAAATAAAAAAAGACAAACTGTTTGTATTAATCAAAAATGACATAACTTATGGTAATATTCAAAACCTTGACATGTTTTCAGATTCACTCATTAATGAGAATTTGCTGATCAGATACAACATGGTTTCAGATGAAAATATGAAGTTATGACTCATTCATAAAATAACGATTCTTTGAAAGTAATGCACACATTTTGAATGCATTCTGAGGGTTAAACAAGAGTTGTTTCGCTGGTCTGATATTCAGACAGTATCGAGGGTTAAACAAGAGTTGTTTCGCTGGTCTGATATTCAGACAGTATCGAGGGTTAAACAAGAGTTGTTTCGCTGGTCTGATATTCAGACAGTATTGAGGGTTAAATAAGAGTTGTTTTGCTGGTCTGATATTCAGACAGTATCGAGCGTTAAACAAGAGGTGTTTCGCTGGTCTGATATTCAGACAGTATCGAGGGTTAAGCAAGAGTTGTTTTGCTGGTCTGATATTCAGACAGTATCGAGGGTTAAGCAAGAGTTGTTTTGCTGGTCTGATATTCAGACAGTATCGAGGGTTAAGCAAGAGTTGTTTTGCTGGTCTGATATTCAGACAGTATCGAGGGTTAAACAAGAGTTGTTTCGCTGGTCTGATATTCAGACAGTATCGAGCGTTAAACAAGAGGTGTTTCGCTGGTCTGATATTCAGACAGTATTGAGGGTTAAGCAAGAGTTGTTTTGCTGGTCTGATATTCAGACAGTATCGAGGGTTAAGCAAGAGTTGTTTTGCTGGTCTGATATTCAGACAGTATCGAGGGTTAAACAAGAGTTGTTTCGCTGGTCTGATATTCAGACAGTATCGAGCGTTAAACAAGAGGTGTTTCGCTGGTCTGATATTCAGACAGTATTGAGGGTTAAATAAGAGTTGTTTCGCTGGTCTGATATTCAGACAGTATCGAGGGTTAAGCAAGAGTTGTTTTGCTGGTCTGATATTCAGACAGTATCGAGCGTTAAGCAAGAGTTGTTTCGCTTGTCTGATATTCAGACAGTATCGAGGGTTAAACAAGAGGTGTTTCGCTGGTCTGATATTCAGACAGTATCGAGGGCTAAGCAAGAGTTGTTTCGCTGGTCTGATATTCAGACAGTATCGAGGGTTAAACGAGTTGTTTCGCTGGTCTGATATTCAGACAGTATCGAGGGTTAAACGAGTTGTTTCGCTGGTCTGATATTCAGACAGTATCGAGGGCTAAGCAAGAGTTGTTTCGCTGGTCTGATATTCAGACAGTATCGAGGGTTAAACGAGTTGTTTCGCTGGTCTGATATTCAGACAGTATCGAGGGTTAAACGAGTTGTTTCGCTGGTCTGATATTCAGATAGTATTGAAGGTTAAACAAGAGTTGTTTCGCTGGTCTGATATTCAGACAGTATCGAGGGTTAAACAAGAGTTGTTTCGCTGGTCTGATATTCAGACAGTATCGAGGGTTAAACGAGAGTTGTTTTGCTGGTCTGATATTCAGACAGTATCGAGGGTTAAACGAGAGTTGTTTTGCTGGTCTGATATTCAGACAGTATCGAGGGTTAAACAAGAGTTGTTTTGCTGGTCTGATATTCAGACAGCATCGAGGGTTAAACAAGTTGTTTCGCTGGTCTGATATTCAGACAGCATCGAGGGTTAAACGAGTTGTTTTGCTGGTCTGATATTCAGACAGCATCGAGGGTTAAATGAGTTGTTTTGCTGGTCTGATATTCAGACAGTATCGAGGGTTAAGCAAGAGTTGTTTCGCTGGTCTGATATTCAGACAGCATTGAGGGTTAAACGAGTTGTTTCGCTGGTCTGATATTCAGACAGCATCGAGGGTTAAACGAGTTGTTTTGCTGGTCTGATATTCAGACAGTATCGAGGGTTAAACGAGTTGTTTTGCTGGTCAGATATTCAGACAGTATCGAGGGTTAAACGAGTTGTTTTGCTGGTCAGATATTCAGACAGTATCGAGGGTTAAACGAGTTGTTTTGCTGGTCTGATATTCAGACAGTATCGAGGGTTAAGCAAGAGTTGTTTTGCTGGTCTGATATTCAGACAGTATCGAGGGTTAAACAAGAGTTGTTTTGCTGGTCTGATATTCAGACAGTATCGAGGGTTAAACAAGAGTTGTTTCGCTGGTCTGATATTCAGACAGCATCGAGCAGAACGCACCTGTGCCGCTGCTGTGGGAGGATCATGGTATCGCTGTGGTGAAGGTAGAAATCTGTAGGTAGTTCCCAGAGATGAGGTTTGGACTCCGACGGCTGGTAGACCTGCAGGAACAGGTTTATCGAGTCCTGTCTGTCTGCATCTGAGACACACAAACCATCAGTGTTACTTCTGAGAGTCCCATTAGATCTCTTGATTTGTTATTTCATTACGTTACATTTAGTCGGCAGACAATTTATCCAAATTGAATTTTAGTAAATTTGATCATTCATGCATTCACTGGGAATCAAGCCCATATTCTTGGCGCCATGCTTTACTTTGACCAACAAGATAAATGGTTTTTATTTATTATATATTTTGTTTATTTATTTTATTGTATTGTATGTTTATTTTTTATTAGTGCAATACTTTCATTTATATTTTATTATATTTAACTATTTTATTTAATGGTATGTACTATTATAGATTTGTAAATTTTTCTTTTGTTCATTTTATGTGATTGCATTTATTATTTATCTAATTTAATTAAATTTATTTATTAATTACATTTAATGTATTCATTTGGCAGACATTTTACCCAAAGCATATTTGATGTTATTCAAGGTTTAAACCAATTTGCATTTCCTGGAAATCGGACCCATGGCATCGTTGTTGCTTTACTTTAGGAGCTACATTAATATTTGTATTTTATTAAATTATTAATTATAGATTTTTTTTGCTTTTATTCAATTGTATTTTATTTTTTACATGATATTTACCCAAGTGAATTTTACTATATTCAAGGTACATATTTGATAATTTCATGACCTTACCATTGCTAGTGGCATATTTTACTTCATTAGCTACAAATAGTTTTATTTTATTAAATTATTTAAAGTTTTTTATTTTATTTGACCATTTGAATGAAATATAAATTGTATTATTAACTTTATTTAGTTGTATTTATAACATTATTATGAATTAACATGTAATTCATTTTTTTGTAAATATTACTTGTTATAAAAAGTGCTTTTTTAAATGCACAGCACTCATTTTTGTCCTTTAGTTTGAATTATAAACATGAGCAACATGAAGCGTTTTGAAACAAACCACTAAAGCTGACGCAGAGCGAGTCTGAGAATCACCTGATCACCAGAATCAGACGCACAGCAGCGTTCGCCTCGGTTTTTATTATTATATTCTGAGAATATCTACAGGTTAAAGCGGAGATAATCACGAGTGTGTGTTTGAGCGATCGTCCTCTGCATGTGCTGCGGCTCAGTGTAAGCACAATTACACTCGTTCCTCGTTATCCTCAAGGCCATTTCAGCATCTTTCTAATGAAATAAAGAGAGATGAGAACTGAGAGCGATATTAATGCACAAACACGCTCATGGAAACGCCTGATAGTCCAGCGAATCTCCGGCATGCTCATCAAATAATACATTACGGTTGTTTTAGTTCAGGAAACCTTGTACAAAAGCCACGATTCAGAGGAGTTAAAGCTTTTATTAACATTTACATTACATTTTTTCCCTTTGGCAGACATTTAATAAAAGATGTATGAGCTACAGGTAGGGTTATTAAAGTTAATTAAAGGCATTAAAATATAAACATTTATTGAAATCAAATAGTTCAAAAAGAAATCGGCCAATTTTATTACAATTTATATTATAATTTTCAATACAATTTTATTGTATGTAATTTTATTTCATATTATTATTATGATGCATTAGATTTAACAATATATGACACATTTTTACATCACTTTTTAAAAAGATACAATAATTTTTTAATGAGTATTTTATATTAATAATTATAGTTTATTTATATATTTGATTTTAACATTTCTATTACATGTATCCATTTGGCAGACATGTAAATCAAAGCTTTTATGAGCTACAATAATACTTGTCTTTTTTTAATTATTTAATTTATAATTTATTTTATTAGATTAAGCTAAACTATTTAATTGTATTATTTTTATTTAATTCTATTTTATATAATTTTATAATATTTAATTTAGAATTTTATATTATATTATTTTAATTAAATGTATTATTATTTTTATTTTACATTTACACCAGATTTTTGATTTAAATTTAGACATTTTAATAAAAAGATTCAGAAGAGTGAAGGTGAATCTCAAGAATATGCCAAGATCTCAAACCCCAGAAATAAAACATTACATTTTACCTTAAAAATAGCCACAAAAAATACAATAATATATATATATATATATATATATATATTATATATATATATATATTAGTGGTGGGCCGTTATCGGCGTTAACGTGCTGCGTTAACGTGAGACTCTTATCGGCAATAAAAAAAAATATCGCCGTTAATCTATTCTCAAAGTTGGGTTGGGAGCTGGGTCTATACTACGCAAGCTATGATGACTTTCACCCTGATATTTTAGCGCGGATGTATACCTAGCCGAATTGCACTGTAGGGGGCGAGAACGAGTCTTCGAACTAGAGGCTCGCAGTCCGTGAGGGACAGATTGTTAACGGCTGGTCTATGTGGTAATACAATCGGGCAGGACATCCAAACGCTCACCTATCATTCATCAACCTCAAATATGGCTTTTCATCTGAAAGATGTATGTAGTAGCAACTTTACATGGCCGCTCAATATGATGTTAACCTAGAGAAATGTGCGCTATTGAAGTGTTTGTGTGGAAGCGCGTTTGCTGCAGGACAGGCTCCGGTGCGTTCACTTGCTCTTAAAATCTCCGTCATTTTTGGTCATACAGATAAAAGTAGCCTAATACATCTTTCGAATCTGTAAAGACTCTACGTTTATTTGTGTGCACTCAGAATAACAACGAAACGTTGCGCTTTTAAGCAAACAGGATGCGCTTTAGGTCTCATGTGAACTTGAGCGAGAAACTTCGAAACTCGAATATATCTAGAAAATACAGTACGTTACATAGAAAAATATATCTATAGAGAGTGAAATGTCTAAAAAAAAAAAGAAATAGAAGACGTGTGTGTTAGCATGGATGATTTACATGAAATTGAATCTGTGCAACACTGTGCATAAGATGGCTTTCAGTTCAATATAATAACAAAAAACGACATTTTGGGTTTTTATTCAACTAATAAGGTGGGCACGCTGTGATCTGTACTATATTTTTACTGTAATTGACAGTTATCGGCAAAAAAAACAACAACACGGGAGTGGGAGGGAATGGGAGTCATTCTTCCGGGAGTGGAACGGGATTTTCCTCCAGTTTTTTCGTGGGATTGGGACGGGAAGAGATTAAAGTTTGTGATGCATTTTGGAAACAGGAGATGAGCCCCTGGTCTAATGCGCCACCTGGCTTGAGAAACCCGTTCTCAAAGACTTACTTTTAGGTATTATTTGGGTAGCACACATATTCTGAATGCCTTCGGCAGAATTCAAATGAGCCATTTTAATCTAGATTAATCTAGATTAATTCCAAAATTAATCTAGATTAATCTAGATTAAAAAAATTAATCTATGCCCACCTCTAATATATATATAATAATGGTCCTAAAATATGTTTCTGTTTAATGACATCACTCTTCATGAAAATGTCACAATGCAAAAGTTTGAATGGTGCTAAAATTGGCTTTAGTTTTAATGCAAAGTCATTTCTTTCTTTTGATTTTTTGTGAAAAACAACATGTGCTTGAGATTCAGCGGTGTAATATTGAAATATAAGACTGTCCTGATGAACAGCATATGTGCTGAACTATGATTCCTCTCAGCAGAACTGACCTGAGGAGATGTTAAACGAGACGAGGCTACAAATACAACACGGAGAACAAGACAAGAGTCTGAAGAAGCTCTAAAACAGCAGAAACATGAAACCCGTTCCTTTAATAAACCCGCACGCCGCAAAAAAGAGACGTTCTTTCTCAGCGTTTTCATCTCGCTCTCCAGCACAGATATAGAAATATAAATCAAGATTCATGTACTGGAGATGCTGATTGACATGAGATAATTAGGGGAGGGGGGTAGTGGGGTTAAATATTGTGAGGTTTATGCTTAAAATAAAATTAAATCAGTTTTTGCAGTGAAACAGTATTTAAACGCGTCTAATAAAAAAAAATAAAAAAATAAAAATAAAATATATATATATATATATATATTAACAAACGAACAGCTCACTCAAAAATGTAACTTCTACCAATAAATAAATAAAGGTCTACTTTCATGGTATTTTTGTCTTTATTATAGACATGGTATAAGTCAGGGTTATTATAGTTAACGAACTAAAACAAAACCAAAAATGTTGTTACCTGAAATAAAATAACTGTAAAACATAAAAAAAATCAAAATATAACTCAAACAAAAATGAAAAAAATAACTACCTGCGCCACTCACCGGTCTCGAGTCCCACGGAGGAGCTTCGGAAGGAATAAAAGGAGGAGTGACGACATTGGAAGACGAGAGAGGACCAGGCCTGGACTTTACTTTATGTTTTGTGTGTGGCAGTCGTCCGTGAGGGGCTGCCGCGTTTCATTTGTGTTTGTTTATTTGATTAAATGTGTTAAATGTTCGCCGGTTCCCGCCTCCTTCTTCCCGTATATATCATCTGCGTTACATTGGTGCCGAGACCCGGGAGGAAGGAGGGACACGCTGTCAGAGAGCCCTCGCTGCTGAGTGGGATCGCGGTGCTGAGAAGATCGGGCAGCAGGAAGTGGCGGAGACCGCCAGTGGCTGCCCGAAGCGGTGGTGCTGGAGCAAAAGAAGAACAGGTGGGACGGAAGACTCGCTGCCGTGCTCCTGGGTCGAGGAGGGGTGGCTGCCGTCCGAGAGGGAGCGGAGGAGTCGCCCCGTTCGCCTGGAGGCCGAAGCCTGCTGCCATCCGCCATGTTTGGGGAGGAGCAGGGAACGGGGGACTCGCTGCCGGCTGCCCTCGACCGGAGGAGCCACCGCCGTCCGCCAGGAGGCGGATGAGCATCGGGCCGTCCACCAAAGAGGTCCAGTACCATCGCATGGCACCGCGAGTGAACCGCTCAGCTGGTTGAGGACCGAGCGGCAGTGTGTCCGGGAACCGGACCGAGATTTTTTTTTTCTCCTCTCTCCCCTCTCTCGTCTCTGTCACTCCTCATCCTTCCGTCTCCTTTCTCTCGCCTCGTCTGTCCTTACCCCCAGGTACGCCGCGGCCGCCCTGACGGGCTCCCCCCGGGAGAGGGGGGAGGGGGGGAGTAGAGCGCAGTCTCGTGAGTACCCCCCGGCCTGCGAGGGGCGATGGGGGTATGTGACGAGTGGGGCGGGGCCGAGAGCCGTGGGAACGGAGCGAGGCCGGTGGAGTGAATGATAATGAACGACACCTGCGCCACTCACCGGTCTCGAGTCCCACGGAGGAGCTTCGGAAGGAATAAAAGGAGGAGTGACGACATTGGAAGACGAGAGAGGACCAGGCCTGGACTTTACTTTATGTTTTGTGTGTGGCAGTCGTCCGTGAGGGGCTGCCGCGTTTCATTTGTGTTTGTTTATTTGATTAAATGTGTTAAATGTTCGCCGGTTCCCGCCTCCTTCTTCCCGTATATATCATCTGCGTTACATATATATATATATATATATATATATATTAACAAACGAACAGTTCACTCAAAAATGTAACTTCTACCAATAAATAAATAAAGGTCTACTTTCATGGTATTTTTGTCTTTATTATAGACATGGTATAAGTCAGGGTTATTATAGTTAACGAACTAAAACAAAACCAAAAATGTTGTTACCTGAAATAAAATAACTGTAAAACATAAAAAAAACTCAAAATATAACTCAAACAAAACATGAAATAAAATAACTAACATTCAACATTTGAAACCATATTTTATTAAAACATTCAATAATTAAGATTTATTATTTATTAAAAAAAACATTTCTGATTTTATTTAGTTTAACTTGACATACATAAACTAAAATCGAAAAATTATAAATAAATAAAAATAGCTACCTAATTTAAAAAGCACTAAAACTTTAATTAACTAAATGAAAACTGAAAATATCAAAATATAACCGAATTCTAAATATTAATAAAAGCTATAATGGTATCTCGATACTAAAATATCACAGTTATAAGCTAAAATAACATCCTTTAAAACACAGTTTTACATGCAACAAGATGTAGATATAGATATGAAACATGATATAATATTAGATCAGATGAGCAAATGCTCAATAATATAGATTTTCCAGATGAAACTTATTCGACTTATTGACGCAGGAGCGTTATCTGAATCCTCATTTTAGGGAGAACTACTCCTGGAATAACTCCAGACGGTGTCGTGGTGTCCTCCAGCGAACGGGTCACGTTAAACACCTCGTTAACACCTCGTCTAGTGAGGAAATGAGACGCGGAGATCAGGTTAAAACGACAGGAGACGTCACTCCTCCTTTAATAACTTCATCTCTGCTCATATCAGAGAAAAACAAGCCGTCGATTACAGAAATGTTACTCTTTTAAATAGAACGGGGCGATAAATGTGGGATATTCATATGAAATTCATTATATTATTAATGTAGACAAGAATTAAATGTATTAAAGGGGTAATGGTAATATTGTATGTTTTGTGATTAAGTTATAGTATTTGTGCATTTATGCTAAATGTATTTAGACTACTGTTTTTCATACAAATATGTAGAAATCATATTTTTGCATTTTTACTATGGTGCTATATATGTGTGTTTTTTACATTATTTAAATGTATGTTACCGTGGAAGACCAATTATTAATTATTAAAGCAGTCAGAATAATTCAAATTCAGCATATTAAAAATGAGGTTGTTACAATATATTAATATATTAAAAATATTGTATTATTTCTTTAAAAAATAACATGTTATGGCATAAAGGTTTTAGATAAAAAGTAAATTAATATTTTAATTCCTAAACTCTTTATAGGCTAAAAATAACAAAGTCAGTTTTAACATCGAACACCAAAAATTAAAAAATAAATAAATAAATAAATATATATATATATAAAACAGAATCAACTATTTCTATAAACAAACAGTATATATACATCATATATTTAACATCTAAAAAGTTATGCAATATAAACATTTAATTTAAATGATTTGAATTTAAAAACTAGAATTTTAAAATACAATTAAAAAATGTTATAATTTAATTAAAATAAAAAATAAGTTAAGGCATACATGTTATGATGCAAAAAACTTAAATAAAAAAACATTACATATTTAATGTAATTTATTTTTGATCTTAAAATATTGTTTAATTCTCTTCATAGGGTAAAAATTAAATATGTTATATGTATTAGCCAAAAGTCAGTTTTAATATGTAAATCACGTGTTTAAAAATTAACAATAAAATTTTTATAATATTACATAAAATATAAAAATACAACATAAAAATATAATAAAAATGATGGATGGATCAATATCACCATAGAGTGCCTTTCAGCCCTCACAACACTCAAAAATGTTGGTTTTAATTTCCCATTCGCTTTATGACATATCATAAATAGTAGACACTCAAGTACTATAGAAACATATTAGATAATTATGGGCCATTATTCGAAGTATAAACCATAAGATATGTCCACCCTATCACCCTCATCACCAAACACCAATGACTTGTACATTCAAGTCAAGTCACCTTTCTTTATAGAGCGCTTTTAACAATACAAATTGTGTCTAAGCAACTGCACAATATCAAAATAGTGTCAATAATGTAAAATGAAAAGATTAAACGCCAATTTTTCAGTTAAAGGCATTTCATTATTGAATTCAGTGATGTCCTCATCCAGTTCAGTTCAGTTTAAATAGTATCTGTGCTCAAGTCGATGATATCGCTGGAAATAAAGTGTCCCCAACTAAGCAAGCCAGAGGAACCCAAACTCCATCAGTGACAGAACGGAGAAAAAACATTCATTATATGAACAAAAGTACTGGCACCCCTTCTTTAGAAGAGAAAAAGGCACTTCCAAACTGTGCCAACAAAGATGGAAACATTATTCATGTGCTTGTAAATTGTATTTCCATCTCTGTTGGATCCGTTTTGAAGTGTATGAGATGACGGTACCCATATGTACAAGTCATTAGTGTTTGGTGATGAGTTTTTTGGCTCATTTAAAGTCACACCAGAAGTGTTCAGCTGCTTTCTGCAGACCAGTCAAGTTCTTCCACACTGACTGAATCATCA
>CM049816.1:2015206-2042706 GCA_027422435.1 Schizopygopsis pylzovi
GGTGGACAGTCTTTGAACATAATACCATGTCGTACCCGCTTGGATACCAGGGTACCGATGAAAGCAGCATCCAGGTGCTCGGCTCTTTACCTGAGAAGGCGTTGCTGTAGTAACGGGAGAGCGTCTGCATGATGTCTTTGGAGTGCTGTGTCCAGGGCGCGATCTTACGGTACGTCTTCACTCGGTGGACCAGCTGAGATCCTCCGTACTGTAAAGACAGCGTGTCCCCGTGATCCTCGTACAGCTCCTCGAATAACCTGCACACACACAGAAGCATCCTCAGTGGACGGAAACCACGTCTGACTGCTGTAATGTGTGTTTGCTCAGATACCTGACGCAGTCCGTGTCGAACTGAAGCTTGGGTTTGTCGATCATCCCGAGAGCGTAGAGCTGATACGCCAGAGCACATTTCCCCACCATGAACTGAGTGGTGTTGGTTCGATCCAGACAGTCCACGCAGTTCGTCCTCAAAACACCCGTCTGTCAAAACAACACGAAGAATGAAGATCATGTGACACTGAAGAGGAGTAATGATGCTGAAAATACAGCTCTGAGCATAGAAATAAATTACATTTGCACTGATATCAAAGTCAAAAATGCCTATTTTAACTATAAAAAAATATATTTTTGATCAAATAAATGCAGCTCTTGTGAAGAGAAGAGACTGAAATACATCCTCAAAAGAGCACTTTGCATGAAAATAAATATTTCATATATATTGTATAAATTCATATGTATTTAAAAAAAAACAGAGTGTACCAAAGTGCAATTACAAGAAACTAAAAATATATATTAAAATAAGCACAAATTCATTTATGGAAAATAGATTTATAAAAAGAGAGAAAATAAAAATGGAAGGAAAAACGCATAAAACAAAAGTAAATATGCATCGTTAGAGAGAAAAGAAAAAAGCAATGATAACTTGCTGAAGCCAGATATTCCTACCACCTTTAAAACATTGCAATCTAACAAATGACAAAAAACACTGTTTATTACAACACTGTCAAATAAATAAAAATATACAAAGAGAAACATCTAAATAGAAATAAAACAATGAAACAAACAATAAAAGGTTTAAATACATTTATATATTTAGAAATAACTAAAAAACACACAAGCAAAGTATATATATATATATATATATGTGTGTGTGTGTGTGTTTGCGTATATCATATTTTGAATCAGTTTTTATGCTCCGTTTTAATTAAAATTAATTTAGTAGGTTAGTAGGTGTTTTTGTTATATTTGGTAGTTTTGAATTGATTTTATATCAGTCTATATAGTTTATTGTTCATAAAATGTGTGAATCTGTTCAACACCTACTGATCAAAATCTTCTCTGAGCAGATATGTCTCAAGATGGGTTTTCAATGTGTATTTGATCAATGTAAAAACCCATGCAAACGACAGGATTTCTCCGTTATGTATCTGTAAATCATATAGCTGTTAGAAACAGCACTGAATGCATTCATATTTAAACAGCAGTGTAAACTCTGTCAGTCAGACGCTTGACTTCTGAAGCTGAGAGTCGAGACACACCTGTAACCTGCCGTTCGGCGTGACCTTCCCTCCGAGATCTCCCCACCTGAACAACAGAGAGTCGTTTAAACCTCGAGTGTTTGACAACCAACCAGTGACACACGTGCACCATCAGCGCTTTACAACCACAACAGTGCTGCCCTTTGCTTCCGCTGGGACTCCGACGGGGGGGTTTCTGACAGACTGTACACATACACAGCTCAGGAGGAAAAACTGCGGTCGTTGTCTATTCGTTCGGTATATTAGTACGAGTCTCTGATCTATAACGCTATTCTTCCCTCAGTCATTCATTCAGTGTTTGAGCATCAAGGCCTTGCAGAAACAGATTCTGCCTTAATGTGGAATACAAATCCATTTCTAGAAGTGAAAAGATTACAGAAAACTCTCAACAACAACTTTAGGCATTATAAAGACATTCATCATTTGCATTGTGATGCACAATAAACTGTAGATAAAGTGCATTATAATATTTGAGATTCGTTGTTACATCTGCTGTAATGCATTACAGCAACCATCATACAATGCACTATGAGGTGCATCATTAATGCATTCAAGATATTTTTATAGTGCATTACATATAAATGCTTCAAGTAAAGTGTTAAAGGAACAGGTCACCCAAAAATGAAAATATGCTTAGGATTTACATTTCCTGAAGAAAATCTGAGTGGTGCTTGCAGTGGCATGTGACTAGCATGTGATTAGCAAGTCACTAGCATGTTGCTAGCATGTGTCTAGCATGTTTCTAGCATGATTAGCATGTTACCAGCATAATGCTAGCATGATTAGCAAGTGACTAGAATGTTGCTAGCATGTTTTTAGCATGATTAGCATGTTACTAGCATTTTGCTAGCATGATTAGCATGTTGCAAGCATGTTGCTAGCGTGATTAGCATGTTACTAGCATGATTAACATCTTGCTAGAATGTCGCTAGCATGATTAGCATGTGACTAGCATTTTCGCTAGCATTATTAGCATGTTGGTAGCATATTGCTTGCATGATAAGCAAGTGACTAGCATGATGTTAGCATTATTAACATCTTGCTAGCATGTTGTTAGCATGAATAGCATGTGACTAATATTGTTGCTAGCATGTTTTTAGCATGATTAGCATTTGTTACTAACATGTTGCTAGCATGATTAACATCTTTGCTAGCATGTTGTTAGCATGATAAGCATAAGACTAGCATTGTTGCTAGCATGATTAGCATGTTGCAAGCATGTTGCTAGCGTGATTAGCATGTTACTAGCATGATTAACATCTTGCTAGAATGTCGCTAGCATGATTAGCATGTGACTAGCATTTTCGCTAGCATTATTAGCATGTTGGTAGCATATTGCTTGCATGATAAGCAAGTGACTAGCATGATGTTAGCATTATTAACATCTTGCTAGCATGTTGTTAGCATGAATAGCATGTGACTAATATTGTTGCTAGCATGTTTTTAGCATGATTAGCATTTGTTACTAACATGTTGCTAGCATGATTAACATCTTTGCTAGCATGTTTTTAGCATGATTAGCATTTGTTACTAACATGTTGCTAGCATGATTAACATCTTTGCTAGCATGTTGTTAACATGATAAGCATAAGACTAGCATTGTTGCTAGCATGATTAGCATGTTGCAAGCATGTTGCTAGCGTGATTATCATGTTACTAGCATGATTAACATCTTGCTAGCATGTCGCTAGCATGATTAGCATGTGACTAGCATTGTCGCTAGCATTATTAGCATGTTGGTAGCATATTGCTAGCATGATAAGCAAGTGACTAGCATGATGTTAGCATGATTAACATCTTGCTAGCATGTTGTTAACATGAATAGCATGTGACTAATATTGTTGCTAGCATGTTTTTAGCATGATTAGCATTTGTTACTAACATGTTGCTAGCATGATTAGCATCTTTGCTAGCATGTTGTTAGCATGATAAGCATAAGACTAGCATTGTTGCTAGCATGATTAGCATGTTGCAAGCATGTTGCTAGCGTGATTAGCATGTTACTAGCATGATTAGTATGTGAATAATTGGCGCTTCCCTCAGGTCGTCCAAGATGTAGATGAGTTTGATTCTTCATTAGGTTTGTAGAAATGTGTCTCAGCAATGGAAGTGAATGGGTGCCGTCAGAATGAGAGTCTGATAAAAACATCACAATAATCCACAGTCCATCAGTTAACATCTGGAGAAGACAAAAGATTAAACAAATCCAGCAAAAAAATTTTTTTTTTGCAAAAATATGAGTCTTAATGCTGGATTCTGACGGCACCCATTCACTGCAGAGCATCCATTGCTGAGACACATTTCTACAAACCTGATGAAGAAACAAACTCATCTACATATTGGACGACCTGAGGGTGAGAAAATCGTTAGCATATTTTCATATTAGGGTGACCTGTTCCTTTAATTTATTGCTCTGATGCAGCAAACATTTCAGAATATTCTGCAAACGATTTACATCAAAACTCATTTGCATATAAAAACACATGTTAGACTGAATTTTTTTTTCTGAAGGCATTTCTATCACATAAATGTGAATTTAAATGTGTTATTAAATACATAAACAACATTATTTTCCACAAGCTTAAGACGGATTACTTTATTTCTTGCTCCTTTAGTGTGTGACGCTTTTGTGGAATAAAGCTATTATATAATAAAGCTCACATTAATCAAACGGATGTGTTGTAAAGGTCATTTCAATGTGTTCACTTACCTTTCATCAGGACGTAACGCGTGGCAATAAAAGTCCGGTCTATTAACGAAGAACCCCGTCCTCTTCACCACGCTCTCAGCGATCATACTCAGACGATCCAACACGTTACACAGTTTACTGCAGACGAGACGTCACAAATCAACGCTGTTCTTTCTATTCATCAGTCAATCCTGACAAATTTAATGTATCAGTTTACACAAAAATATTGAGCAGCACGACTGTTTTCAACATTGATGATACTCAGAAATTATTTTTGATCAGCAAATCAGTATATTATTATGATTTCTGAAGATCATGTGACACTGAAGACTGGAGTAATGATGCTGAAAATACAGCTGCGCATCACAGAAATAAATTACAGTTTAATATATATTCACATAGAAAACAGTTATTTTGAATTCTAATAATATTTAAAAATTTTGAAATACACAAGTGTCCCTGGAGCACAGACGCAGTCATAAGCAGCACAGCTATATTTGTAGCAATAGCCAAAAATACATTGTATGGGTCAAAATTATACATTTTTCTTTTATGCCAAAAATCATTAGGATATTAAGATCATGTTCCATGAAGATATTTTGTACATTTCCTATCATAAATATATCAAAATTAATTTTTGATTAGTAATATGCATTGCTAAGAACTTAATTTGAACAACTTTAAAGATGATTTTCTCAATATTTAGATTTTTTTGCACCCTCAGATTCCAGATTTTCAAATATTGTCCAAACCATACATCAATGAAAATATTATTTATACAGCTTTCAGGTTATGTATAAATCTAAATTTCAATAAATTGACACTTATGACTGGTTTTGTGCTCCAGGCTCAGCAGAAGAGACTCAGACTCCAAACCTGTAAATATTCCATCAGTTGATATGAAAGTCACACAGTTGTACGCACCTCTTGGTGTATCGTGCCATGTCCCAGGCGATGTACTCGATGGCGTGCTCCGGCGGGAGGAACTGGTTCAGGTTGATGATGGCGGGATAAAACTCTTCACTCAGGATCTTCTCGTGCTTCCGCTTCTCTCGTTTCTGACAAAAACAAAACCACCAAACTAACAATCATCACACTGACTCCAGCACTGTAACCTCAACCTCTAACAATAGATGCTCTCCAGCCCTGAAACCTCTCCAGCCTTCAACAAAATCAAAACCACCAAACGAACAATCATCACACTGACTCCAGCACTGTAACCTCAACCTCTAACAATAGATGCTCTCCAGCCCTGAAACCTCTCCAGCCTTCAACAAAATCAAAACCACCAAACGAACAATCATCACACTGACTCCAACACTGTAACCTCAACCTCTAACAATAGATGCTCTCCAGCCCTGAAACCTCTCCAGCCTTCAACAAAATCAAAACCACCAAACAAACAATCATCACACTGACTCCAGCACTGTAACCTCAACCTCTAACAATAGATGCTCTCCAGCCCTGAAACCTCTCCAGCCTTCAACAAAACAAAACCACCAAACGAACAATCATCACACTGACTCCAACACTGTAACCTCAACCTCTAACAATAGATGCTCTCCAGCCCTGAAACCTCTCCAGCCTTCAACAAAATCAAAACCACCAAACGAACAATCATCACACTGACTCCAGCACTGTAACCTCAACCTCTAACAGTAGATGCTCTCCAGCCCTGAAACCTCTCCAGCCTTCAACAAAACAAAACCACCAAACGAACAATCATCACACTGACTCCAGCACTGTAACCTCAACCTCTAACAATAGATGCTCTCCAGCCCTGAAACCTCTCCAGCCTTCAACAAAACAAAACCACCAAACGAACAATCATCACACTGACTCCAACACTGTAACCTCAACCTCTAACAATAGATGCTCTCCAGCCCTGAAACCTCTCCAGCCTTCAACAAAACAAAACCACCAAACTAACAATCATCACACTGACTCCAGCACTGTAACCTCAACCTCTAACAGTAGATGCTCTCCAGCCCTGAAACCTCTCCAGCCTTCAACAAAATCAAAACCACCAAACGAACAATCATCACACTGACTCCAACACTGTAACCTCAACCTCTAACAATAGATGCTCTCCAGCCCTGAAACCTCTCCAGCCTTCAACAAAACAAAACCACCAAACAAACAATCATCACACTGACTCCAGCACTGTAACCTCAACCTCTAACAATAGATGCTCTCCAGCCCTGAAACCTCTCCAGCCTTCAACAAAATCAAAACCACCAAACGAACAATCATCACACTGACTCCAGCACTGTAACCTCAACCTCTAACAGTAGATGCTCTCCAGCCCTGAAACCTCTCCAGCCTTCAACAAAATCAAAACCACCAAACGAACAATCATCACACTGACTCCAGCACTGTAACCTCAACCTCTAACAATAGATGCTCTCCAGCCCTGAAACCTCTCCAGCCTTCAACAAAACAAAACCACCAAACGAACAATCATCACACTGACTCCAGCACTGTAACCTCAACCTCTAACAGTAGATGCTCTCCAGCCCTGAAACCTCTCCAGCCTTCAACAAAATCAAAACCACCAAACGAACACTCATCACACTGACTCCAGCACTGTAACCTCAACCTCTAACAATAGATGCTCTCCAGCCCTGAAACCTCTCCAGCCTTCAACAAAATCAAAACCACCAAACGAACAATCATCACACTGACTCCAGCACTGTAACCTCAACCTCTAACAGTAGATACTCTCCAGCCCTGAAACCTCTCCAGCCTTCAACAAAACAAAACCACCAAACGAACAATCATCACACTGACTCCAGCACTGTAACCTCAACCTCTAACAATAGATGCTCCCCAGCCCTGAAACCTCTCCAGCCTTCAACAAAACAAAACCACCAAACGAACAATCATCACACTGACTCCAGCACTGTAACCTCAACCTCTAACAATAGATGCTCTCCAGCCCTGAAACCTCTCCAGCCTTCAACAAAACAAAAACACAGCAAATCTTTGGGAACAACGGACAACGTGCAAAAACATATCGAGATCATTAGAGTTTTCACAAGAAAATGTCTATTTAACTCAATGTGGCGATTCATTGTTATTACTTTATTACATTTACTAGCCATTTTTGAGAGGAAATTGTTTCAAAGTAAACCTTACATACATATTTGGGAAAAAATACAGCATTCTATAAAAACTATGTTGGTAAAGTTTGGCAAACAACACAACAAAGCTCCTTTCTATTCAAACTAAATAATATTTCTACACAAATAATACGTTTGAATGCATTTTATCACAGGGACACAACTTTAAAAATCTTTTACTCTCTTTTATATAAGCAGAATTAATAATAATTAATACATGTTTTACATGCGTAAATTATATGCATTTCATCATTAAACAAAATTCGAGAATCATTTTCTCCCTTTTTTTCAATATAAGATGAAAATATTACTGTTTTACTGTATTTTTGATCAAATAAATGCAACTTTGAGAATCATTTGCACTCTTATTTTAAAATTCTGAATGAAATAATGAACCAGAATTACTAAATACTGCATTTTATTTTTATTTTTTACTTTGGAGGGCATCAGAGATTGAATGAAAATGAAACACAACGTTTAGAGTTATTTCCTCGCAATAATGCATTTAAAATGCATAAACCATATGCATTTTTTCATAAAAGCACAACTTTGACAATCATTTTCTCTCTTTTCTAAAATGCTAAATTGAATAATGTATGAGAATTACTAAATACTGCATTTTTACTGCATGTTTACATCAAATATTACTTAAAAAAACACAAAATGTTGCCACAACGTTCATCATAGGTTTGCCAAATCCCTACATTTTCATAAGCAACTTTTTACACTAATAATATGTTTAAAATCATATGCATTTTATCATGGAGAAACAACTTTTACACTCTTTTTTAAATGCTGAATTAAATAACGAATCAGAATGTATAAATACTGCTTTCTTATTATAACATCAGATATTGTATAAAAAAACAAAAAACATTCAAGCAATGTTCAAAGATTTGCCAAGTCTCTACATTTTCATAAGCACATTTCTATACCTACAATTAAATAATGAATCAGAATGCATAAGAGACGCTGTATAGAGCTAGATGTGGATGTAGACATGTGGACGATGACTCAAACACACGTCCTCCTGCTCTTCTATAGAGCCGTGACTAATTCACGATGAACACTAGTAAGACATTATCTGACCGTCGCACACGCCAGCAGGCAGAAGCACACGTGATGCATGTGTGATTTACACGCTCAATCCTTGCCACATTTACACGTGCTTCTGAACATCTCCAGCATTCACAGAAATCATTCAGCGGCTGTCCGAGTCCTCCTGCGGCCCACAATGCCATCTGCCTCCCACACACACACTCCACTGGAGGCCAATGACACACACACACTCCACTGGAGGCCACTGACACAGACACACTCTCTCACACACACACACACACACACACACTCCACTGGAGGCCACTGACACACACACACACTACAACTCCACGGAGGCCACTGACAAACACACCACACATCCACTGGAGGCCACTGACAAACACACACACACACACATACTCCACTGGAGGCCACTGACACAGACACACTCCATCTGGAGGCCACTGACACACACACACACACACACACACACACAACACACACACACACACACACACACCACTCCACTGGAGGCCACTGACACACACACACCACACCACTGAGCACACACACACACACTCCACTGGAGGCCACTGACACACACACACACCACACTGGAGGCCACTGACAAACACACACACACACACACACACTCCACTGGAGGCCACGACAAACACACACACACACACCACTACAACACACACACCCACTGGAGGCCACTGACACACACAACACACACTCCACTGGAGGCCACTGACAAACACACACACACACCACTGACCACTGACAGACACACACACACACACACACACACACACACACCCACTGGAGGCCACTGACAAACACACACACACACACCACTGGAGGCCACTGACAAACACACACACACACACACACACACACTCCACTGGAGGCCACAGATAAACACACACACACACTCCACTGGAGCCCACTGACAAACACACACACACCACTGGAGGCCACTGACAAACACACACACACACACAACCACTGACACACAGCACACACACACACACACACACCCACTGGAGGCCACTGACACACACACACACACACCACTGGAGGCCACAGACAAACACACACACACACTCCACTGGAGGCCACTGACAAAACACACACACACACACACACACACACACGCACACACTCCACTGGAGGCCACTGACACACACACCACTGGAGGCCACTGATAAAAACACACACACACACTCCACTGGAGGCCACTGACACACACACACACACACCACTGGAGGCCACTGACAAAAACACACACACACACACACACTCCACTGGAGGCCACTGACACACACACACACACACACACACTCCACTGGAGGCCACTGACACACACACACACACACTCCACTGGAGGCCACTGACACATACACACACACACACACACACACACACACACACACACTCCACTGGAGGCCACTGAGACACACACAGAGTTTATTCTGGAGGTCAGTGCGCTCACAAACACACATGCACTTCACACACAAACCGCACACGTGTTGCGACTGCATGGACCGGCGCGCTAAACGAGCATGTGGAGTTAATTAGACCGCATTCTTGGCATGTAATGCGGCTCATTTGGGTCATTAAGGCTCTTTTGTCACACGCTTTTATCTGGACAGAAAATATACGGTGAATCACACACTGAAACAAAGCCCGAAACACATGCACAGTTTTCAACATGACAGGCTACAGTTTGTGTTACATTATGTCCCTTTTTGGCACCTGGTGTTCACACGGACATCACATGGCTTTGTGTGTGTGTGTGTGTGTGTGTGTGTGTGTGTGTGTGTGTGTGTGTGTGTGTGTGTGTGTGTGTGTGTGTGTGTGTGTGTGTGTGTTTTGGCTCAAACTGTGATTTGGGTCTTTGTTCTGTCGTATCTCATGACAGCCAACGTGAGAGATGGGAAATCTGGACAGTAGCTATTACTCAAAAACCTCAGTGAAGAGAGCATGTGCGTTTCTTCATGTGTGCAGTCTGCTGTATTTATAGCAAGTGCATTAGATGCTAAAAGTGTTCATGTGAAACACTCAGAGTGCATGCATTTTAGTATTTTGTGAAATAAATTAATATTTGTATTCAGTCAGGAAGAATTATTTTGATCAAAAGTGCCAGTAAAGACATTTATAATGTTACAAAAGAGTTCTATTTCAAATAAATGCTGTTCTTTTGAACTTTATATTCATTTGAGGATCCTAAAAAATTCAAATGTATCACGGTTTTCGCAAAAACGAATAATAACCAGTTATGTTTCTTGAGCAGTAAATCAGCATATTATAATGATTTCTGAAGATCATGTGACACTGAAGAAAATCCAGTTTTGATCACAGCAATAAATTATATTTTAACAGATATTCACATTAAAAAACTGTATAATATTATTTAATATGTAACTATTTTTGATCAAATAAATGCAGTCTAAAAAAGACTATTAATAAAAAAACATAAAATAAAACATACCAAAGCCCCAAATGTTTAAAATTGAATGCACATGAAAAGAAGCATAAAAAGGAGCTAAAAATGGTGTTCACAACAACGTGACAGAGCAACAAAATATTTAATGTGAAATAATGCAAGCTGATATGATGCAGTGATAATTGTTATTAATATTAATAATGCAAAAAACAGGCCTCATTTGCTTCATGCTAAATATTCTGTTTGCTTTTATTTGAGTTTATTGCCATATCAGCTTCTAAAGGTTATTTCATTGCAGATTTTAATCAAACATTCAATAAAACTCAGCTTATAAATGTTTGGAAGATTATTATCTTACGATTCTTATTAACACTTATGATTAAAATTGATATAAATGTTTTCTTGAGTCCATCTTAATTTTGACAGTTGACATTTTGTCATAAATATGGCTTAACATCTGATAATTATTTTTAACTTAGTATCTCATAATTTTGACTATTTATGTCATAATGACTCAGTATCTCATAATTTTATTTTGTCATAATTATGACTGAGCATCTCATAACTTTGACTGTTTATCATAATTATGACTTAAGGTCTCTGCACACTGAGTCCAAAATTTCACATGCGTTTTTTTTGTATTCATAATCCTAAAAATGAATCACGCACAGAAACCTTGCACACTGAGTCCGATGCGTATTAATTAATCAGCAAAACGATACAAATTCTCTTTAAGCATTGAGGATGATTTGGTTGTCCTCTCGCTTCTTAAAAAAAAAGAAAAAGAAAGGAAATATTGGGTCCATCCAATCCTAAAATATAGAGGACGGAGAGTTTCCTCCTTATTAAGGATCAGAGGGATTATCACGGACGATTCAAAGTTTACTTCAGGATGTCAGTGGCTCAGATTAAAGCTAGCGATATTAGAGCCACATATTAAAAAGAAGACCACCAGTTTCTGTGAACTCAGCGTGCGAGGATCTATATACAGTGCTTTGTGCTGTGCGACGAAGTGGATGAACTTGACAATCGCCATGCTGGATTTTGGCGTTCGCTTGTACGGTGGCTCCGAACTGTCAAAACACTGAAAAACGAAAAACGCCAACAATCGAACCCGATACTAATTTTTTAATGACGGACAAAAATTTTGGAGGCAGTGTGTAAACGTGATCGACATAACGTGAGGTCGTATTTATTTTTCAACGTACGAACATTTCGGACTCCTTGTGCAATGACCAAAATGTAAATGTTTCTCATAATTATGACTGAGCATCTCATAACTTTGACTGTTTATCATAATTATGACTCAGTATCTCATAATTTTTACTTTGTCATAATTATGACTTAGCATCTCATAACTTTGACCGTTTATCATAATTATGACTTAGTATCTCATAATTTTGACTATTTATGTCATAATGACTCAGTATCTCATAATTTTTACTTTGTCATAATTATGACTTAGCATCTCATAACTTTGACCGTTTTATCATAATTATGACTTAGTATCTCATAATTTTGACTATTTATGTCATAATGACTCAGTATCTCATAATTTTGACTGTCATAATTATGACTTAGCATCTCATAACTTTGACCGTTTATCATAATTATGACTCAGTATCTCATAATTTTGACTGTCATAATTATGACTTAGCATCTCATAACTTTGACCGTTTATCATAATTATGACTTAGCATCTCATAACTTTGACCGTTTATCATAATTATGACTTAGTATCTCATAATTTGGACTATTTATGTCATAATGACTCAGTATCTCATAATTTTTACTTTGTCACAATTATGACTTAGCATCTCATAACTTTGACCGTTTATCATAATTATGACTTAGTATCTCATAATTTTGACTATGTCATAATGACTCAGTATCTCATAATTTTTACTTTGTCATAATTATGACTGAGCATCTCATAGCTTTGACTGTTTATCATAATTATGACTTAGTATCTCATAATTTGGACTATTTATGTCATAATGACTCAGCATCTCATAATTTTTACTTTGTCATAATTATGACTGAGCATCTCATAACTTTGACCGTTTATCATAATTATGACTTGGTATCACAAAATGCAAACGTTTATGTCATATTTATGGCTTTGTATCTCATAATTTTGACTTTTTTTGTCATATAACTATTAAAATGATTTAGTTGTAAGCATGTTAAAAAAAATGTTTTTTGAGTCCATCATACAAACCATGTCTTTCAAAGTTTGTCCTTATAAAAGGAATAAAAAAACATAACTGATCAATAACGTGTTTTACAATCAATATTACAGTGCTACAATATTGACATTCTGGTGATTTCTCTTTATGCCGAGTATAATTTCCTCCTGATTTTGGGGTGGGGATCTCACCTTGACGAGGTTGAGGATGATGATGGGCGATCCAAACCTCTGCAGCATCTGATCGAAGTGAAGCGCAGCGATGTGAGCGTACGGGTCGGCCTGGTCCACTACAGAGAGAGAGAAAGAGCGTTTTAATAAGAACAGAAGTGGTTCACAATCATAAGATTCATGGTCAGGATGACATGACTCCAGAGTTATTTTAAAGCAAATGAGTTCACGGTTCACATCATGTGTTTTCAGCTTTATTTCAGTTAGATTTATCTGCATTTGAGTTTATTCCCATATCAGCTTCTACATGCATTTCATGGCAGATACAGATCATAATCAAACATTTAATACAATTCTCATAAAAAGCTTAAATTCTGTGCAACTTGACAACTCTAGAAAATATTCCTGTTTTATATGAGATACAAATAGCAAATGTTTTCCTGGTTCCTACAAAATGTGTCCTTCAACGGTGACTCATAATTTATTACTTTGTCATTATGAAATGACATTATGACTTTTTATAAAATACTTATGACTTTTTTGTCCTCACCTAGCATCTCAATTTTAATCTTTTATCTCAATTATGACTTAGTGATTAATAATGACTATCAAAATTGACTTTATAAGCCAAAATTAAAACATACTAAGTCAAAATGACATTTATAAAAGTAGATAAAATATTTAAATTATGAGATTAGTCATAATTATGATTATTCATAATCATATTTTGACGTTCATCAATTTTTTCATCAATTTTTGACATTTGTCACAATTTTCATCTAGTATCTCTTAATATTGACTTTTAACATCATAATTATGACTTAGCATTTTACATTTTTGATTTTCATGTTATAATTATGACTTAGTATCTCATAATTTACATTTTCTGTCATAATTATGACTTAGGGTATCAAACTTATGACTCACCCCAATTATGACTTAGTATCTCATAATTTAAACTTTTTAAGTCATAACTATAACTTGGTATCTCAACTTTTATTTTGTGTCATAACTGTCTTTTTATCTCAAAATTTCTACTTTTTGTCATAATGACTTGGCATCTTACATTTTTTATTTAGTCTCTCAATTATGACTTAGTATCTCATAATTTTACAGTACGTCAAAACTATGATTTCACATCTTACATCTTTGACTTATATCATAATTATGACCCAGTATCTCATAATTTTGAATTAGTCAATTATGACTTAGCATCCCACATTTTAGACTTATGTCAATTATGACTTAGTATCTCATAATTTAAGACTTATGTCAATTATGACTTAGTATCTCATAATTTTAGACTTATGTCAATTATGACTTAGCATCCCACATTTTAGACTTATGTCAATTATGACTTAGTATCTCATAATTTTAGACTTATGTCAATTATAACTTAGCATCCCACATTTTAGACTTATGTCAAATATGACTTAGTATTTCATAATTTTAGACTTATGTCAATTATGACTTAGCATCCCACATTTTAGACTTGTGTCAATTATGACTTAGCATCCCACATTTTAGACTTATGTCAATTATGACTTAGTATCTCATAATTTTAGACTTGTCAATTATGACTTAGCATCTCATAATTTTAGACTTATGTCAATTATGACTTAGTATCTCATAATTTTAGACTTGTCAATTATGACTTAGCATCTCATAATTTTAGACTTATGTCAATTATGACTTAGCATCTCATAATTTTAGACTTATGTCAATTATGACTTAGTATCTCATAATTTTAGACTTGTCAATTATGACTTAGTATCTCATAATTTTAGACTTGTCAATTATGACTTAGCATCTCATAATTTTCAACTTATGTCAATTATGACTTAGTATCTCATAATTTTAGACTTATGTCAATTATGACTTAACATCCCACATTTTAGACTTGTGTCAATTATGACTTAGTATCTCATAATTTTAGACTTGTCAATTATGACTTAGTATCTAATAATTTTAGACTTATGTCAAATATGACTTAGTATTTCATAATTTTAGACTTGTGTCAATTATGACTTAGTATCTCATAATTTTAGACTTATGTCAATTATGACTTAGTATCTCATAAGTTTAGACTTGTCAATTATGACTTAGTATCTCATAATTTTAGACTTATGTCAATTATGACTTAGTATCTCATAAGTTTAGACTTGTCAATTATGACTTAGTATCTCATAATTTTAGACTTATGTCAATTATGACTTAGCATCCCACATTTTAGACTTATGTCAATTATGACTTAGTATCTCATAATTTTAGAATTATGTCAATTATGACTTAGCATCCCACTTTTTAGACTTATGTCAATTATGACTTAGTATCTCATAATTTTAGACTTATGTCAATTATGACTTAGTATCTCATAATTTTAGACTTATGTCAATTATGACTTAGTATCTCTTAATTTTAGAATTATGTCAATTATGACTTAGTATCTCATAATTTTAGAATTATGTCAATTAGGACTTAGAATCTCATAATTTTAGAATTATGTCAATTAGGACTTAGAATCTCATAATTTTAGACTTATGTCAATTATGACTTAGTATCTCATAATTTTAGACTTGTCAATTATGACTTAGCATCCCACATTTTAGACTTATGCCAATTATGACTTAGTATCTCATAATTGTAGACTTATGTCAATTATGACTTAGTATCTCATAATTTTAGACTTATGTCAATTATGACTTAGTATCTCATAATTTTAGAATTATGTCAATTATGACTTAGTATCTCATAATTTTGGACTTATGTCAATTATGACTTAACATCCCACATTTTAGACTTATGTAAATTATGACTTAGCATCCCACATTTTAGACTTATGTCAATTATGACTTAGTATCTCATAATTTTAGACTTATGTCAATTATGACTTAGTTACGACTTCTCGTTTGGCTGTCAACAGAGGTAGTCGCTTAGATTTCACTCCCCGCCCTACCCTTTTTTTCCTCCCTGCTGGCTCTGCTGTCTCGTCTCATCTATTGAAGAGACTCCTTCTGCACGGCTCTCCAAACTAGAAAATTATGGATTTGATCAACTGGTCTCTCAGCATGATTGACACCATCTTCTCAACGAGAAGTCTGGGTTCTGGGGAACCTGTTTGTCCTGACGGGACGTTCGCGGCCGGATATACGAGGGATGCGTGGGAGAAGTGGCAAATCGTATGTCTGGCGGCTCTTTCCGTGGAGGACGCTGAAGATATCTACCTTTTCGGCACCATGATAACAGGTATTCTGCTGATTGGATTAGGCTTTACCCTGGGTTATCGAAAAATTCAGAAGACGGGAACAGCTGTTCAAAGTCTCACAAGGCTGCCCGTTTTGATTGAAGCTGTGGGAAGAGCGGTCAGCAATGAGACTGAGACTATAAACCGGAATATGGATACCATCATGATGAAACTCGCTGCTTTGGAAGTGAAATTTGGTGATTTCAGAGATCAGAATGGACAAAGAGAATGAGCTGTGGAAATTTTGCAGCTGTTCGCCCCAAAAGTCATAACAACTTAATCTTATCTTTCTGGCTCCCCGTACCAGCGCCTTGGCCAAGGCCGTCTGGTTTCACCACCCTGAGAGAGCGATGCAGTGAAGACTCTCTTGCTCCCTTCCCCCATTACAGACATTACTCCCCTCCCCATTCAACTGCCTCTGAAATGCTTTGTACCGCCACTAGGGCGAGCAGGTCTGAGACCGGCGCCGCATGGCACTGGACCGGATGGCTGCTTGCCAGAGCTGGATATGTTTCCCCCTGTTGCAATGTCATGTGTTTATGGTATATGTGCTTTTGTGCTGAGGTGTTTTTTTTTCTGTTCTCAGACTGTACTCCAAATGGAGCATAGTCTGGGGGTTAAAAAAAATTTTTTCCGCCTCTCTCTCCTCATGTAAAAAGCTGTATTTTCTAAATACCCTGTCTCCTGTTCTGTCTACCCCGTTGTCATATGTATGTTGTGTATGTATGGACAGGTTGATGGCTAATTTCGCTGGTACTTGTACTAGTGACAATAAAGGGCTACTACTACTACTATCTCATAATTGTAGACCTATGTCAATTATGACTTAGTATCTCATAATTTTAGACTTATGTCAATTATGACTTAGTATCTCATAATTTTAGACTTATGTCAATTATGACTTAGTATCTCATCATTTTAGACTTATGTCAATTATGACTTAGTATCTCATAATTTTAGACTTATGTCAATTATGACTTAGCATCCCACATTTTAGACTTATGTCAATTATGACTTAGTATCTCATAATTTTAGAATTATGGCAATTATGACTTAGTATCTCATAATTTTGGACTTATGTCAATTATGACTTAGCATCCCACATTTTAGACTTATGTCAATTATGACTTAGCATCCCACATTTTAGACTTATGTCAATTATGACTTAGCATCCCACATTTTAGACTTATGTCAATTATGACTTAGTATCTCATAATTTTAGACTTATGTCAATTATGACTTAGCATCTCATAATTTTAGACTTATGTCAATTATGACTTAGTATCTCATAATTTTAGACTTGTCAATTATGACTTAGTATCTCATAATTTTAGACTTATGTCAATTATGACTTAGTATCTCATAATTTTAGACTTATGTCAATTATGACTTATCATCCCACATTTTAGACTTGTGTCAATTATGACTTAGTATCTCATAATTTTAGACTTTTAATGTCATAATTTTGATAATTTGTTCTTATTTGAAATGGCTTCCATATGAATATGACACAAACCATTATTTAAGACTATGTGGGTCATAAGTCTGTGCTGAGCAGCAGACTACAATCTAACTATGCAGTTACAAACCTATAAACAGATTACAGCACAACACACAAAACACTCCTGCAAGTAGGTTATGAGAACGAGGTTATCTCGCATACACAAATCTCCCGTTAACATGGATTCATTAACACCACACAAAGCGTATTCAAAGTCGGCATAATCAAACACTTGAGCACTGAAAAGTCCTTCAAAAGGTCAGACAAAGCTCATGGAGATGGCAGCATGACACATGCTAGTGATGAAAGAGAAAAACTGTGTCTCATCTTCTCGCAGCACCCCAAACAATCAACCAAAGAGGGCCGAGACTCGAGCCTTGCATAACTTCTCTCCCGTTTTTGTTTAGCAGAAAATCGATTTCTGTTATCCTGGAAGCCTTTTGTGCGAGTGCTATTTTAAACCTATATTGATCTGACCTAATTACAGAAAACATTCTTCATAAACCCTCATCATCTTCTGACAGAAGGACATTGCATCAGGCTAATTGTATAATGTATTAGGACGATGAGTAAGTGCAGAGGATGACGAGTCTGGAAATGAAGAAAATCACATACAATTTATCATAATTAAGAACTTCAGGTCGTATCCGAGTGTCATTTTTGATCAAATGCACATGAGAAAACTGTTTCATCTTCCTTAAAAAATGAGATCAACGTGCTGTTTATGTCCATATTTGTGTTATTGAATCAGTTTAATTTGCCAAAAAGAGAGAAAAAAGTCAATGGGATAGTCTTAAAGTTACTATTCTAGTAATTGTGCTTATTTAGATACAAAGTCACATGAGATAAAATGAGGTACTAAGATGAGATAAAAGTCATTATTATGACATAAAAAGTCATTATTATAATATTAAGTCAAAATTATCATCATTATGAGATAAAGTCATTATTATGTCATGAAAAGTCATTATCATAAGTCAAAATTATGAGATACCTAGTCATTGAGATCAAAATCATTATGACATAAAAAGTTAATTATAATACTAAATCAGAATTTTGAGATAAGTCATTATGATGACAACATTTCATAATTATGATATTAAGTTAAAATTTGAGACACAAGTACTACATCAATAAGAGATACCAAGTCATCTTTCAGAGACAAAAGTCATTATGGCAAAAAAATATATAATTATGATATCAAGGTGAAATTATGGGATACTGATGCATCACAAGCACGACAGAATTTGTGTTTGGACAGGAATTTTCTATTTGAAGCAAAAAGACCATGTCGAACGCGAGCAAGTAAACACACACACACACACACACACGCAGACGCAGATGCACACGCACACAGACACACAGACAGACAGACACGGACACGGACACACACACACACACACACACACACGCAGACGCACACAGACACACAGACAGACACACACACACACACAAACACACGCGACACACACACACACACACACACACACACACACACACACGACACAGACACGGACACACAGACACACACGGACACGGACACGGACACGGACACGGACACGGACACGGACACGGACACACAGACACACACACACAAACACACGCGCACACACACACGCACACACACACACACACACACAGCCACACGCAAACACACACACACACACACACACACACGGACACAGACACAGACACACACACACAGACACACACACACACACAGACACACACCACACACACACACACACACACACACGACACAACACAGACACACAGACACACACACACACGACACACACACACACACACACACACACACACAGACACACACACAACACACACACACACGCACACAACACGCACACACACACACACGGTTGAGGACGCTGGCGGTAACCAATCTAAAATAAGCAGCGAGCGCGCAGCTGGATCAGCGTGAGCCGCTGTACATATGAAATGTCATCTTGCTTTGGCTGAGAAGCGGTGAAATGGGTTCAGGATGGAGATAAAGAAAGAGAAGATGAGAGATCCTCAGGTGATGTCATTCGACAAAGAATCATCTGCTTGAAAACCAGAAGAAACAAATAATGTTCAGGTAGAGGTGAACTTAAAAGTAGCAAGAGATCTTTTCTTCTGTATGGTGACGTATATATCGTATAAGTGGACATAAGAAACTCTCAAAGAAGAAAGCTCATAAGATTAAACTGGGCCAGAATGGCTCCTGAAGTTTCTGCTGGGAAACAACAGCTCGTATCAAGCTGCGTTCTGGAACATGGTGACGGTTTTTGCTGGTTCAAGGTGATATAGCGTCATGTGATGCCATCAGAAGTTGGTCAATAAAAAATAAATAAATACAAAATAAATAAATATTGCAGATGGGTACAATAAAATATAAAATATATTTTTTAATGAATAAAAAATAAAAACAATAAAAATAAAATGAGAACAGTATTTTGCAGAAGGGTAAAAAAATAAAAGGTTTCAAATGTATTTTGCAGAAGGTACAAAGAATAAATACAAAATAAGTATACGTTTTAATTTTATTAAATAATAAAAATACATAAGTTTTAACTGTATTTGTAACCGTACAAAATAAAATACATAAATAGATACATTAAAAAATTATAAATAAATTAAAACAAATAAATAAAATAAAATACCATTTTGCATCATGGTATGTCAAATAAAATAAAATAAAATAAAAAGTTAAAGTAGATTTTAACTATATTTAGCAGCAGGATGAAAAAAGTAAATCATTGTAAAAAGAAGAATATATATATCAGTAGGTTTAACTATTTTGCAGAAGTTTATAAAAATAAACCAACAGTCTGCAGACACACACACACACACCAACGACACACACGACACACACGACAGACACGCACACACACACACGCGCACGCACGCGCACACACACACACACACAGACACACAGACAGACACGCGCGCACGCATGCGCACGCACACACGCACACACACACGCACACACACACACACACACACACAGACAGACACACAGACAGACACGTACACACACGCACGCACGCACGCACGCACACGCACACACACACACACACACACACACACACAGATGAATGTGCATCACTGTAAATCGGGAACAGACTTTGTTTTGTCTGACTTTGGGGTCAGAGACAGTTCATCTATATAGACCAGGATCATGAAAACATCTGTATGCAAAATCTGGCATTTCAGGGTCTGACTGGATGTTTTTATACAGGACACACTTTCTGAATGTTCAAATCTAACATTGCACATTTAAATACTCTGTAAAAAACATTAATGTCTGCAGCTTTGAGCTCCGAACAAACCTTTAGCAGATAAATGCATTTAAACAGCCTTTCTCTTCTAGAAAACATCCCTCCCTGTCCTGAAGGAGGGTGAAGGCTCAGTTTGAGCTGATAAACAGGAAGTAGTGGTGAGGTAATGGACAGGAAGTGGCTCTTACGGCGTATGGGCGGTTTGGGCATCATGGTGGAGATGTCCTGAGACCAGTGCAGAGGAACCGAGCCTCGGACCTGAACACAGGAGGAGAAACTTCCCGCCGTCAACGACATGACCGAGGCGTCGTGGATGATCTGCTCCGTCTCCACCTCGTTCGCTACATCGCCCTGAAAATAGAGAAGGACACATAATCAGCTCTTAAAATCAAAGATTCAATTAAATTACATATTTTGCAGAAGGGTACAAATACAAATAATGAAGATTAAAATAAGTTGTTTTTAATTATTAAAAAAAATATTAAATCAAATAAAAACATTTAATCAAATTTAATACAATGTAAAAAAAAAAGATAAAATAAAGCCTTTAATAAAATAAAAAACAATAATGAAAATTAAAATGAGTTAAAAAAAAAATGTTTTAAATGCAAATAAAATATAAAAATAATATTTAAAAAACATGTAATTAAATAGAATAAAATGTACAAAGATAAAATTAAAACATTTAATCAAATTAAAAAACATTTAAAGATGGGGCATGTTTTGATCTCTGAAAATCAAAGATATAACAAAATAAAAAGTAGCTTTTAATTAAAAAATATATATTAAAAAAAGTAAAAAACAAAATATATATATATATATTTTTTTTTTTTTACTTTTTTTAATATATATTTTTTTTATATATATATATATATATATATAAAATAATGGAAATTGAAAATATGTATCTTTTAATATAAAATATAAAAAACGATATAAATGTAAATAAAAATAAATTATTTGGATTAAAATAAAGTTAAATAAAACAAAAAACATTTAATTCAATTTAATAATAATAAAAGAATATATAAAATAAAAAAAAAAAAACAATTATACATAAAATAAAATAGAATATATTTTGCAGAAGGGTATAAAATAAAATGAAAATTATATAAATTATATAAAACGAGTTTTGTATAAATTCAAACTGAATTTGAGTTTTCAGGCCGCCTAGAGATTTGACAAACTACTTATAGCATATTTTATGGTGGAGAAGTACACATATTCAGACACGGGTGTGTTTTCAGCTCTGAAAATCAAAGATAAATAATCAAATATTCAGAAATAATCCTTGCATAAATACAATAATCCTTGCATAAGTACAACTGCATTTAAAGTAGCTTTAAACACAATTACACAGACGTTTGTAGGTTTCCTGTAGTGCAGTGAAATACTTTCTCAAAGAGAGCTTGACTGCGGTTTCACTGTGAAATGAGCCGCTGAAATACGTCAGTCTGCAGTTTTGAAGTATCTTCTCCATCATAAAGCATCACAGAGAGCTTAACGACGCTTTAACGGCTGACAGCTTTAGAGCAAACGAACGTTACATAATCCCACCTGAACACACAGAGATAAATACAGAAGCAGTACCTCACAGTTCGCTCCGCGCTTGAGGAATCGTGTCCCGGCGAAGCGGCTGGAGCGGCGGGCGATGAGCGTGACGTACACCGGCCGGCCGTAGATCAACAGCTCTGAGCGCCAGCGTTAAAGAACCACAACACTAGCATCTGATCAAAACAGCAGGAGCCGAGAACGCTGCACTGGTCTCTTCACCGAACCAACGCTGCTCTTTGGGTGTTTAGAGGTCAATATCAAACTGAGAACATTAAATATTCAAGACACTCGTGTAGTACAAATACAAAGCCTTTAATTACCTGGGCAGTCATTACAATAGTTAAAATACCCGTAGATCTACACGTTTAACTATTTCAATGACTTCGCCCAGTTAATTAAAGGCTTTGTATTTTTACTAGCATCTGATAGCAACATGCAGCACATGACCATCCCACCAGAAATCTGGAATTATATAATAACCTTACTGTAAATAAAAATACAACAAATTAAATAAGTAGGTTTTTCAGAAGGCTACAAAAAAATTTACATAATTTAAATTAAATTACAATTAGTGCTGTCAAATAATTAATCACATCCAAAATAAATGTTTTTTATGTAATATATGTGTGTACTGTGTATATTTATGATGCATATATAAATACACACACATACAATTGAGTTTCCGGACAGACTAGGGATTTTATATTCTATGTTTTGCATACTCTATGGTAGAGAAGTACACATATTCAGACATTAATTTTTTTTTTTAAAGCTCTGAATCAAAAATAAAATAAAGTTACAAAAATAAAAATAATTTTATAAAAAAAAAAATTTGCCACATTTTGTAAACATTTCACTCTGATGGCTTTGGTTGCATTTTTCCTTTAATAAATGAACAGCTTACTTTAAATAGAGTTCAAATCTTACTGATTTCTCAAGTGCTTCTTAGCTCTTATCTTGCTCCTATGACTGCATTGGTCTCTGGGATCATTCAGCGTCTCCATCTCTCTGTGAAAACACTGTTGACATCCGTGAACCCCTTCACCGCTGCTTCAGGCTCCTCACAGAGAGAAACCACCAGCAATCAACAGCTCCAGACTCTCTCCGGATCATCATTTCTCTCTCTTGGACTTCTTTTTGATCAGTTTTGACCCTCCTGAACTTCTGCTGGTAACTGGTTTGTTGCTGGTTCAAAGTGATCTAGCGGCTCAAGATCTGGTTCACCAGCAGACAGCTGAGATGATAAACCCTCCAAAGCAGATTCGGTCAGCTAGAATTTATTTTATAATTAAGCTCAGATGAGCTTTATTTGTCACATACACTTATACAGAGTATAAGCAGCAGTGAAATGTGTTCTCTGCATTTAACCCATCCAATGCACACACACAGTAGTGAACACACACACACACACACACACACACCTGGAGCAGTGGACATACACACACACACCTGGAGCAGTGGACACACACACACACACACACACCTGGAGAAGTGGACACACACCCACACACCACACCTGGAGCAGTGGCACACACACACACACACCTGGAGAAGTGGATCACACACACACCTGGAGCAGTGGACACACACACACACCTGGAGCAGTGGACACACACACACACCTGGAGAAGTGGACACACACACACACCTGGAGCAGTGGACACATACACACACACACACACACACACACACACACACACACACACACACACACACACACACACACACACACACACCACACACACACACACACACACACACACACACACACACCTGGAGCAGTGGGCAGCCCGGGGAGCAGTCGGGGGTTCAGTGCCTTGCTCAAGAGTCTCAGTCGTGGACAATTCCTGCCGGAGCCGAGATTCAAACCCACAACCTCGGGTTACAAGTCCGACGCTCTATCCACTAGGCCACGACTGTCCCCATGACTGAAGCCATGTGATGCTATCAGAAGGGAGTATTTTGCAGAATAAAATAAAATTAAATACAATAAAATCGATTTTAACTATTTTGCAGAACGGGTAAAAAAAACATTAATATAATTTTTTTAAATCATAAAAAAAAAAAAAATAATATATATAATTGTACAAATAAATAATGTTTTTATTTTATTGATTTAAAATAGTGATTAATGTAAGGGTGCAAAACAAAAAAATACAAAAATAAGGAAAAATCAATTAACTGAGTTGCAGAAGGGTAAATAAAAAAATGACAAACAATTAAAAATAAATAAAAACTGTATTTTGTGGTAGGGTGCAAAATAAAACAAAATTAATAAAATAAGAAGGTTTTCTATTTAGTTTTGTAAAATTGTATTTTACAGAAGAGTACATTAAAATTAAAATAAAATATAAAATATATTATTTATCAGAAGGGCACAATGTAAGAGAAAAAGAAAAATATATGGAAAAAATTTAATAACATTTTTGTTAACTATTTTGCAGAAGGGTACAAAAAAATTACAAATGTATTTAGCTGAAGGTTACGAAATAACAAAAAATTAAAATAATGGGGGGAAAAATGTAAATGTTGTTTTTAACAATTTTGCATAGGTGTAAACAAACAAACAAATAAATCAATGTTTTAATAATGTTTTGCATGGGATGAGAAATGAGAAAATGAAATAATTAAAGTAAGTAGGTTTCAGCTGTATTTTTGCAGCATGACACGTGGAAAGCAATTCTAAAACTAGATCACTGCCGTGATAAATAAACAGCTGACCTCACTGTGTGCATCAGCTGCTGGTACACTCATGTTGTGCACGCCGTTTCTGTATCTCATACACACACAAACACACATCAATGTGCATCAGTGTGAAACGGCACTGACTTTCATACGCACTACAGACCACAGACACACGGAGACGGATCTGAGACAACATCATCTATAAAAACATCATGTAAGAGGATACTGGATTGGCCGCAGAATCCGTGAATGATGTAGAGCAGCCAATCAGGATGGACGATGTCTTTGACCTTCTCCAGCAGACCAACATTCCACACATACTTAGCATAGGGCTCGTTAATCAAACTGTGCACAACTGAAACAAACACATCAATTAATAATCCACACAAACAGTGCTTCTGACATAAGAGAATGAATAACTAACTGCAATCAAGTCCTTTCTCTATAACAAGAAAACACTAAGAAAAGCTAGAGACCTTGAAAATGAAATGAAATAAATAATGAAATAACAACAATAAAATTAAAATAAATTAAATAACAAAACAAAGCCCAAGAGTGCTATAAAATAGAAACATATAAAATAAGGAATGCAATTAAAAACAAAACAAAAAAATGCTATAAATGAAATATATAAAATATAAATACATAACGATATAAAATAAAACTCAAGGGCGATATAAAATATATATAAAAATAAATACATAAACTAATTAGTGCTGTCAAACAATTAATTGCATCCAAAATTTAAGTTTTTGTTTATATAATATGTGTGTATATTTATTATTTATCTATTAAAGCATATACAGTATCTATCTTGAATATATTTACATTATACTGTTTATAAAATATATTTAATATATAAACATATATTTTTTCTTAAATATATACATGCATGTGTTTGTATTTATATATACATAATAAATATACACAGTACACATACATATATTATATAAACAAAAACTTATTTTGGATACGATTATATAATAATCACATAATAATAATGATATAATAATAATAATAAAGGAAAATAAAATAGTTTAAACATGAAATTAAAAATAAGAAAATGCAAAATAAATGAATAATACAGTGCAAATGAAAATGCTATAAAACATGTATAAAATCTAAATATATAAATTAAGGAAATAAAAAATAAAATATAAAAATAATTACAAATAATATAAAATAAGCAAATAAAAAACAAAACACTATAAATATAAAACAACAATACATTAAATGTTTTTATTTTATTTGTATTACTTTTTTAAATTAAATTAAAGTTAAATTAAATTAAAATTACATTAAATTAAATTAAATTAAAATAAATTAAAAATAATAAAAAATATAAAATAAAAAAAAAATTAAAAAAAATAAAAATAAAATTAAAATAAAATAAAATAAAATATAAAATAAAATAAAATAAAATAAAATAAAATAAAATAAATAAAATAAAATAAAATAAAATAAAATAAAATAAAATAAAATAAAATAAAAATTAAAATTAAAGTTAAAGTTAAAGTTAAAGTTAAAGTTAAAGTTAAAGTTAAAATTAAAATTAAAATTAAAATTTAAGTTTAAATTTTAATTTCAAAAGTCCAAGCCTGGTAAGAACACACCTTGAGTGGGGAGTCCCTCCTCCTCGAAGATGTCAAAGCTGTCCTGTCTGCCGCTGGTGCTGAGCTCCTCGGTTTCTCCGGCGTCACACGGCATCTGCAGCAGCGTCATGTTATACTGCAGCGAGTGGCTCAGGTCGTAGCTGTAACTACAGGTCAAAGGGTCACATGAACTCAAGGCAGAAATCATCACGCTTCTCGTGCGTGTCGAGCAGCGGGATGCAGCTTTCATTGTTGCTAGGCGAGCGTGTTGCTTAGAGATGAAGCCCACCGAATGAACTCGTTTAGAGAAGTTCATCAGCGCTCGCATGCGATTATTTCAGCTTCCCACAAGATGACATGTCCTTTCAGAGCCCGTTCACATCCAAAATGAATACGTGTTCAATTTATCAACGCTCTTCGCGGGACACAAAACAGCACACTTCTGAAG
>CM049816.1:2047706-2050206 GCA_027422435.1 Schizopygopsis pylzovi
GATGGTGAGAGACGAGTGAAAACACAGGAACAGAAATCATTTAAAGCATGAACTAATAATGGACAATACTTTCAATTGAAGAATTATGTATTTGAATTGCATATATAATTTCCATGCATTTGGATTATAGAGTTTTGCATAAACTAATAAACTTAATGTGATGCATTTTTGTCAGTCACACATTAAAGTTTTCTGCGATAAAAAAAAAACCTGGCCTGGATTTATTATGAAATATTTCCATCTATTCAATTTTATTGAAATAATAATTTTTCAAAATGCATTTATTTAGATGGCTTAGGGTGTATTCACACCTGTCTTTAGTTTGATTAAAATGAACTCGCATTGCTGTAATATTGCTGTAATATTGTGAACTCTTATTGCAATTTATAATATTGGTTTCCTATTTAAAAGTACTTTAAAATAGAATTTATTTCTGTGATGCACAGCTGTATTTTCAGCATCATTACTCCAGTCTTCAGTGTCACATGATCTTCAGAAATCATAATAATATGCTGATTTATGATCAGTGTTGAAACTCTATATTGTTTTTTGGAACATGTGATATTTTTTCTTTGATTCTTTGATGAATACAAAGTAAAAAAAGCAGCATTTGTTCAACAATAGAAATATTTTCTAACAATATAAGTCTTCACTATGGCTTTTTATTCATTTAACACACATCCCTCCAAAATAAAAGTATTAATTTCTTTAAAAAAAATATATATGGTGTGGATTATTGTGATGTTTTTATCAGCTCTCATTCTGACGGCACCCATTCACTGCAGAGCATCCATTGCTGAGACAAACCTGATGAAGAAATAAACTCATCTAATCTCGGATGACCCGAGAGGGGAGAATATTTTCGTTTAAATGTTCATTTTTGAGTGAGCTATTACATTAAATGTGCAGTAAACAGCAATATTTCCGTTCTCTTTCAGGTTTAAAGTGCATTCAGAGGCGAACACAATGAGAAGTGAGAGTATAATCAACCGCTGACACACAACAACACGCCGTGGTGTTTATCATGAATCTATCAGGTGTGTCGTAAACACATGACACACATCAATGTACTGATCTACTTGTTTGTGCACGTCTGATTACTTCCACGACGCCGCTCCCTCAGCAGAAGGTTGCATGAGACACAGTTTCAGTGACTAACACACTAAAAGTGAGGTGTGTCAGCAGAAGTAGGCCACGACCTGCAGAGCAACATCACTCAGTTTCTCACAGCGCCGGCCGTGATTGTGTGAGGAGACGCTGAGTCTGACCTGCAGGTTCAGTCTGACACGATTCGGAGCGGCTTCAGATGAACAGTGTGTGTGCAGACAGAAAAACACAAGCCCAAAGAAACAGACCAGTGGTGATCGACCGATATTGATTTTTTATAACCGATAATTTGTATGTTTATGTACCCGATAACCGATATGCAGAACCGATATTTATTTTTTTAAATAAAAAATTGTGTGTGTGTGAATGTGTGTCCACTGCTCCAAGTGTGTGTGTGTGTGTCCACTGCTCCAAGTGTGTGTGTGTGTGTGTGTGTGTGTGTGTGTGTGTGTGTGTGTGTGTGTGTGTCCACTGCTCCAAGTGTGTGTGTGTGTGTGTGTGTGTGTGTGTGTGTGTGTCCACTGCTCCAAGTGTGTGTGTGTGTGTGTGTGTGTGTGTGTGTCCACTGCTCCAAGTGTGTGTGTGTGTGTGTGTCCACTGCTCCAAGTGTGTATGTGTGTGTGTGTGTCCACTGCTCCAAGTGTGTGTGTGTGTGTGTGTGTGTCCACTGCTCCAGGTGTGTGTGTTGTGTGTGTGTGTGTGTGTGTGTGTGTGTGTGTGTGTGTGTGTGTGTGTGTGTGTGTGTCCACTGCTCCAAGTGTGTGTGTGTGTCCACTGCTCCAAGTGTGTGTTTGTGTGTGTGTGTCCACTGCTCCAAGTGTGTGTGTGTGTGTGTGTGTCCACTGTTCCAAGTGTGTGTGTGTGTGTGTCCACTGCTCCAAGGTGTGTGTGTGTGTGTGTGTGTGTGTGTGTGTGTGTGTGTGTGTGTGTGTGTGTGTGTGTGTGTGTGTGTGTGTGTGTGTGTGTGTGTGTCCACTGCTCCAGGTGTGTGTGTGTGTGTGTGTGTGTGTGTGTGCGTGTCTGTGTGTGTGCGTGTGTGCGTGCGTGTGTGCGTGTGTCCACTGCTCCAAGTGTGTGTGTGTGTGTGTGTGTGTGTGTGTGTGTGTGTGTGTCTCCACTGCTCCAGGTGTGTGTGTGTGTGTGTGTGTGTGTGTGTGTGTGTGTGTGTGTCTCCACTGCTCAGAGTGTGTGTGTGTGTGTGTGTGTGTGTGTGTGTGTGTGTGTGTGTGTGTGTGTGTGTGTCTCCACTGCTCCAGGTGTGTGTGCTTGGATGGGTCAAATGCAGAGAACACATTTCACTGCTGGTTATACTCTGCATAATTGTGTATGTGACAAATAAAACAAAATATATACTTTTTTTTTTTTTTTTTACCAAAATTCGATTATGGTAAAA
>CM049816.1:2052706-2082706 GCA_027422435.1 Schizopygopsis pylzovi
AACTAACTGATATAAATAAATATAAATTAAACCTAAATATAAAAAACAAGAAAAAGACAAAAACTATTTAAAAAAGAACATAGAAGTACTTAAAGTACAATAAATATAAATATAAAAAATTAATAGGTGACAAAAGCACACAATAAATTACAAAAAATAAATAATATAAAGCTACATAGAAATAGAAAAACTACAAATAAAAAGACTAAAGCACATAAAATTACTAAAACTAGAATAAAAATTATAAAAAAAAAATAAAAAAAATTACAATAAAACTAAAATAAACTAATTGAATCTACAAATAAATTATAAAAAACAAAACATGAACAAAAGCACATAACAAAATGACTAAAACTAAATAATATAAAGCTACATAGAAAAAAACTACAACTAAAAAGACTAAAGCACATCAAATTTATAAAACTAGAATAAAAATTATAAACAAAATAACAAAAGTGCATTCCAAAATTACAATAAAACTAAAATAAATAAATAAAATCTACATATAAAATATAAAAAAACAAAACATGAACAAAAGCACATAACAAAATGACTAAAACTAGAATAAAGAAATACATATATGATATAAAGTCCCTTCAGGGACCAGGTTTAAATGTTGTTTCCACCGCAGTGAATATAACGCTGTTGATCACCTTATCATCAATAATGAGCAGATCTCGTGGTTCAGTGCGGTCGATCTTCAGGACGCGGTGTTTCGTCTGAGCGATGTTACTGCCCACCAGAAAATACCTCTGAGACACACATACTGTCAACTCAAACACAGGTTTACATTTACGCTTTTATCCAAAGTGACTTACATTGCATTCAGGTTATTACATGTGTTCCCTGGGAATCGAACCCACAACCTTTGCGCTGCTAACACAATGCTCTACCACTGAGCCACAGGAACACGTTTAAATGAGAGAAACTGTGTGTGTCACGCTACACACTAACATATGCATATTTATTATATTCAGATTTGCATAAGGAAAAAGCCATTTAAAAATGTACAATTACGCATTAAGCCATTATTCATTACCATATTGTGTCTGAACTGAAGTTTTTTGTGATTCACATTTTGTCTACAGTGAAATGATACAAAAAATTATTGCAAATAATATTTAAATCCCACCCAGCCTTGAGATGGGTCAAATGTGTTTTATGAACATGGAAATAGCAGCACTATGGACTTAATCAGCCTTTATTTTCGTTACAGACTGTGGAGTGAAATACGAAGCAGACGTGAGTGATTGAGTGACTCTGAAGAGAAACAGCAGTCTGCTCATGATCTGGACAGATTCTCAGGTAAGACACATTAAAGACTGCCAGTGAAACAGACACACGGAGGATAAAGACTGGGTCTTGTTCTGTTATTATAGTCTGTATTCTCTCATAAACGGTGCGATCTGTCCTGTGCTTTATAGACTGTAGAATACAGCATGAAATGAAAGGGACACGATGTCTGTCTGTCTGCATCTCACAGTGAATGATTGAATCACTCAAGATTGAGCATCATGTGTGTTATTAAGTATCAGATGCATCGTTCTCAGGTACAAACACAGAAACCCCTCAGAGACACGCAGGAGGAGGAGCCTAAGACATATTTACAGCAGATTAGAATGATGTGAGAATATTCATAAAGTTGCATTTATCACACCACAGCACTATTAGATAAACAATAAATATAACTAATTAATTAATTCAAAATAAAGCTGATCTAAAAATCTATTTAATGTGTAATGAATATCTACGTAAATATATAAATTATAAATAAAAAAATATAAATAATTAAATAAATAATTAAAAATTTATAAATAAATACAAATTAATTAATTACATTTTAAATAAAAATAATTAATAATAAAATAAATATGATCTAAAACATGGTCAACTAATAGTATCTTGTAACAATATCTACAATATATTTCCTTTATATGCTACTGGTCAGAAGTTTGGAAAAAATTACCATATATATATGGTAAATAAAATATATAATATAAATATAAAAATATATTTGAAAGAAGTCTCTTCTGCTCACCAAAGCTGCATTTATTTAATGAAAAATACTGTAAAAACAGTACAAATTATGAAATATTATCACAATTGAAAATAAGTGTTTCTATGCGGATATCTGTTGATATGTAATTAATTTCTATAATCAAAGCATCATAACTCCAGTCTTCAGAGTCACATGATCCTTCAGAAAGTCATTCATGTGCTGACTTATTTCAATTTTTCACATTATTATTACTGTTTTAATGTATTTATGATCAAATAAATGTAGCTTTGGTGAGCAAAAGAGACTTCTTTCAACAACTCTATAAAAAAATCTTAATAATTCCAAACTCATGACAGTCATATAAACTCTAATGTAAATAAATCAGCGTATTTGTTCATTGTCAACTACAAATATTTGATCTTATATTATGATTAGACATACTTAACAAATAAGCACACGTTCACTTACAAAATATATTAATTATTATATAATGTGTCCAGATATTCTATTTTATTTTTGTATTTGTAATTCTCATAATTCTATTTTGAATGGCATACTGTGTGCTGAAATAATGAGAATGTACTGGTCAAATTAGTTTTAATAACCATGAAAGTTATGTTATAGTGCAAAAAAAACACAATGGTCTTAAAACAGACTTGATTTTATTTGTGCAGAAATATCAATTCTTAATTTGTATTAAACATACTTAGATTGCAGCAAACTATAGACCAGATCAGACAGTGAATCATACATCAGATGAACACTGCCATCTAGCAGCTCAGACAGACATTATCATCAACACACACAGTCAGAAACCTCATGAATTTATCTATATATTCATATTTGAATATGCACGAGCTGCTGATCCGATGAACATGACATGCTGCTGTTCCCTGCATTTAAAAGACCAGGGGCAGTTCCAGCGTTACGGATGTGACATCTGAACTCATGACAGCTAAAATGTGTCAGTAAAAATAAACTTCTTACAATATTTAAACTGGCTATGCATATACTCAGAGCACCCAATCTGGAGAACTGACAGCCAAAATATATTTTTCTAAAATATATTTAAGCCCCCCCAAAAAAGGTAAATAGTCATGTGTTATGGATGTGACAGAAATAACATCATTTTCAGTATACTGTATGATTTTCTTTAAAGTCTGTCAACTTTTATGTCAAATGTATAAATATTGATTGATATCCACATGATGAAGGGGTCTTAGCTGAACATAAAAATACCAATGTTTAAAATATTTAAGTTTTTTATGAAGTGCATTTTGAGGAAAAAACAAAGTTATGGATGTGACGTGTCTGAAATACACACAAAATCTGTTTAAGAAATCAACAATCAAATCAGCATGTTACTCTGAATACTAGTTTTGACATTAAGAAAACCATCTGAAATTATTGTAATGATTTTTAAAAGGGAACACTGGTTGTAGCCCCACAAACTTCTCCTCTAAAGCGTTATGGACGTTACTTGGCTCTGAAACTCACAGACACATTTAACAAGAGGCTTATAGATTTATAGAGCTTTGCTGTTAAAGTAAGCTATGTGTACACAATGCATTATCATTCCCTTCTTAATCAGGAAATTGCCAAGTGATAACAATTTATTGAAACATTGAGTCTATCTGTTCACTTTCTTGAAAACAGTATAACACAGCCTTTTTAAAAATGCCGCTTGTATTGGCACACACCTTGTATATGATGTAACAAAAGAGCAAATATCTGTAAAATTCAATGCGAGTGGTTACATACAATAAAATATAGACCTAAGTAAACATTTTAAGAACAGGTCTGTTTGTGTGTGCCCAACTTTTTTTTTTTCATGGTAAGGATGACCTTTGCATGGAATTGCCCCTGAGACCTTTCAGTTCATACCCGTCCTGAATAATGAATGAAACGTGACTTACGGCTCTGGTCTCATAAAGCACCAGCTTCTGAGCTCCTCGGATCACAGCGGCGTTCACAGGCATGACGACGCTTCAGTCCATCACTCAGAGAAACACAGACACGCAACACATAACTCTCATCTGACAAATCATGAAGCACAGATCAGCGGTGCATCACCACTAATGCTTAGAACCATGATTTACTGCCTTGATTCTACATAACAGACGGTACATAACCACTAATGTGTAGAACCATGATTTACTGCCTTGATTCTACATAACAGACGGTACATAACCACTAATGCTTAGAACCATGATTTACTGCCTTGATTCCACATAACAGACGTTACATAACCACTAATGCTTAGAACCATGATTTACTGCCTTGATTCTACATAACAGACGTTACATAACCACTAATGCTTAGAACCATGATTTACTGCCTTGATTCCACATAACAGACGTTACATAACCACTAATGCTTAGAACCATGATTTACTGCCTTGATTCTACATAACAGACGGTACATCACCACTAATGCTTAGAACCATGATTTACTGCCTTGATTCTACATAACAGACGGTACATAACCACTAATGCTTAGAACCATGATTTACTGCCTTGATTCTACATAACAGACGTTACATCACCACTAATGCTTAGAACCATGATTTACTGCCTTGATTCTACATAACAGACGTTACATCACCACTAATGCTTAGAACCATGATTTACCGCCTTGATTCTACATAACAGACGTTACATAACCACTAATGCTTAGAACCATGATTTACCGCCTTGATTCTACATAACAGACGTTACATAACCACTAATGCTTAGAACCATGTTTTACCGCCTTGATTCTACATAACAGACGGTACATAACCACTAATGCTTAGAACCATGATTTACCGCCTTGATTCTACATAACAGACGTTACATAACCACTAATGCTTAGAACCATGATTTACTGCCTTGATTCTACATAACCACTAATGCTTAGAACCATGATTTACTGCCTTGATTCTACATAACAGACGGTACATTACCACTAATGCTTAGAACCATGATTTACTGCCTTGATTCTACATAACAGACGTTACATAACCACTAATGCTTAGAACCATGATTTACTGCCTTGATTCTACATAACAGACGGTACATAACCACTAATGCTTAGAACCATGATTTACTGCCTTGATTCTACATAACAGACGGTACATCACCACTAATGCTTAGAACCATGATTTACTGCCTTGATTCTACATAACAGACGGTACATAACCACTAATGCTTAGAACCATGATTTACTGCCTTGATTCTACATAACAGACGTTACATAACCACTAATGCTTAGAACCATGATTTACTGCCTTGATTCTACATAACAGACGGTACATAACCACTAATGCTTAGAACCATGATTTACTGCCTTGATTCTACATAACAGACGGTACATAACCACTAATGCTTAGAACCATGATTTACTGCCTTGATTCTACATAACAGACGGTACATAACCACTAATGCTTAGAACCATGATTTACTGCCTTGATTCTACATAACAGACGGTACATAACCACTAATGCTTAGAACCATGATTTACTGCCTTGATTCTACATAACAGACGGTACATAACCACTAATGCTTAGAACCATGATTTACTGCCTTGATTCTACATAACAGACGGTACATAACCACTAATGCTTAGAACCATGATTTACTGCCTTGATTCTACATAACAGACGTTACATAACCACTAATGCTTAGAACCATGATTTACTGCCTTGATTCTACATAACAGACGGTACATAACCACTAATGATTAGAACCATGATTTACTGCCTTGATTCTACATAACAGACGTTACATCACCACTAATGCTTAGAACCATGATTTACTGCCTTGATTCTACATAACAGACGGTGCATCACCACTAATGCTTAGAACCATGATTTACTGCCTTGATTCCGCATAACAGACGGTGCATAACCACTAATGCTTAGAACCGTGATTTACTGCCTTGATTCTACATAACAGACGGTACATCACCACTAATGCTTAGAACCGTGATTTACTGCCTTGATTCTACATAACAGACGGTGCATAACCACTAATGCTTAGAACCATGATTTACTGCCTTGATTCTACATAACAGACGGTGCATAACCACTAATGCTTAGAACCGTGATTTACTGCCTTGATTCTACATAACAGACGGTACATCACCACTAGGGATGGGTATCGTTAAGGTTTTAACGGTATTACTACTCTTATCGATACTGCTTATCGGTCCGGTACTTTAATGGTATTCTTATCGGTACTTTTTGTTATTTATATATATACACATACATATATACATACATACATACATACCCATATATGTATGACATATATATTTCTATGATAGATTAGCAGCTTAATTAACATGGCTTTATATTCTGAAATGTTAAATAAATATTTCATTAAATAAATATAAAACATCAATTTGTAAATGCAGCAGTATGCAGGCATTTTTAGTGTTTTATATACATAAGATAAGATAGAGTAAGAACATGAACAAAGAAACAAAGTTAAATAAACTGACAAATATACCATTTGTCATACCATAAAACAAATGTACAAATGTAAAAAAAACACAGTGCTTTCATTTATCTATGATGGTCTACTAACATTAATGTTCAGATAAGTAATAGCTACAAAATAAATCTAAAAGTGATCAAATATAAATGAACACTGCATAGTTTTCACTGTATATATTGATAGATTAATGCTTATTAAAGCTATAACTTTATTCGGATTAAGAGCTGTGAGTGATTTTGTCTTTGTATTTTGTTCTTTGATTAACATTGAAGAAGCTCCAATCTGTCACTGAGAGAAAATATTGACACACAATTTTCTCCCGACTGTTCTCGTTCACTTTAAGACATAAACTGTGTTTTAAGTGAAGACCCTCCAAGCCGTCCGTTTTTACATATTGTGTGTGTATTTGATCGTTTGGACGCGCCCGAAGCTCAAAGTGTACTTTGCTTGTCTGTTTTGGAGCGCGCCGCGCACGCGCGCACAAACACACACACACACACACGCGCGCGCGTAAACACACACACACACGCACACACACACACACACACACACGCACACACACTTCAGCCTGAGGAACAGCGTCTCTCGTGTGGATTGTACTTTCAACGTTTTATTATCAAACATGTCCAGCAATTTAGTAACTGTAAAGACGGCATTTTACAACAATCGACAGACGATTGATCTGATTCTGATGTTAAGTTTTGGTCAGGGAGGAACGAATGCGCGCCGCTGTGAAGAGAAGGAAGTTGTGCTAGAAGAAACACGGCTATAATCCTTAGAAGCTAAAAAAAAACATGAAATAAACTCAGTTTAATATAACAGCCACAGGCCTAAAGTGTAAGCATGTTTTAATTGTTAGTTCTCTCTTCTATCATAAACAGGGCTTATGTTGCGCGTGCTGAACTCATCCACGTGAGCGATCGCGCTTCTGATTCGGGAATAGCAAAAATGCATCATAGACAAGAGTTTGAATATTATTGCATATAAAAACAGCTGGTGACTCTGGCGGGATAGAATTTGCAAGATAATGTGTGTATATATATAGCAATAATAAATGTATGTGTGTTTTCTTAATTTCTCCAGTACCGATAGCAGAACCGTTAACGTCAGAGTTTATCGATACTCCGGTCTTTCATAATTTAGCCCCGAGACCGATTAAATACCGGGTTTCGGTACCCATCCCTAATCACCACTAATGCTTAGAACCATGATTTACTGCCTTGATTCTACATAACAGACGGTGCATAACCACTAATGCTTAGAACCATGATTTACTGCCTTGATTCTACATAACAGACGGTGCATCACCACTAATGCTTAGAACCATGATTTACTGCCTTGATTCTACATAACAGATGGTACATAACCACTAATGCTTAGAACCATGATTTACTGCCTTGATTCTACATAACAGATGGTACATAACCACTAATGCTTAGAACCATGATTTACTGCCTTGATTCTACATAACAGATGGTACATAACCACTAATGCTTAGAACCATGATTTACTGCCTTGATTCTACATAACAGACGGTACATAACCACTAATGCTTAGAACCATGATTTACTGCCTTGATTCTACATAACAGACGTTACATAACCACTAATGCTTAGAACCATGATTTACTGCCTTGATTCTACATAACAGACGGTACATAACCACTAATGCTTAGAACCATGATTTACTGCCTTGATTCTACATAACAGACGGTACATAACCACTAATGCTTAGAACCATGTTTGTTTACATTTTCATTTATGCATTTAGTAGATGATTTTATCAAAAGTGACTTACAGTGGATTCAGCCTTTATTCTACATAACAGACGTTACATATTTTGTTTACAAATCTTACTATTACCTATATTTCATTTAGCTTGCTCTTTAGAAGCTACATAAGATATTAACCCCCCCCCCCCCATTTAAGATCAGTTTACACCCTGAATCCTTGAAAACAACAAAACATATGATTGCATTAAATACACTACCAGTCAAGTTTGTGAAGACTTCTCTTCTGTTCACCAAGCCTGCGTTTATTTGATCCAAGCCGCAAACACAGTAATATTGTGACACATTTGACTATTTAAAACAACTGTTTTCTATGTGAATATATATTAAACTGTAATTTATTTCTGTGATGCGCAGCTGTATTTTCAGCATCATTACTCCAGTCTTCAGTGTCACATGATCTTCAGAAATCATAATAATATGCTGATTTGTTGTTTAAATATAGATATATAAAACAATTTTTTTTTTTTTTTTTATAATTTTTCAGGTTTCTTTGATGAATAGAAAGTTCAGAAGAACAGCATTTATCTGAAATAGAAATATTTTGTAACTTTATTAATCTATTCATCATCACGTTTGATCAATTTAAAGCAACCTTACTAAATAAAAGTATTCATTTCTATAATTTTCAATCTTACCCCATTCCCCCTCCCCCCAAATTATTTTTTAAATAATAAATATTTATACTGACTCCAAGCTTTTGAATGGTCTAATGTTAAAAAAGCTTTTTATTTCAGATAAATGCTGATCTTTGGATTTCTCTATTCATCAAGACCGCATTTATTTGATCCAAGACTCAAACAGTTTAATATTGATGATATATTATTACTATTTAAAATCAGAAACTGTTTTCTTGAATCATATAAATCAGTTTATTCATTATGTATTTTCTGCAATTATCATTTCAGTGTCACTGATTTAGAAATCATAAGTAATGATGCTGAATATGACTTAGTAAATAAATTACACTTTAATATATATAAATAGAAAGATGTTATTTTAAATAGTAAAAATATATATTTTTAAACAGTACTGCTTTTGCTGTACTTTGGATCAAATAAATGCAGAAATAAATGCAAGAATGCAAATGGTTAAATCTTACTGTTCAAAACATTTTCACTGGTAGTGTATAATATTATTATTCATAAACCATCGGTAATTCCGATGATAATAATTTAATTTCCTCACAATTAAAATCTCTGAGATAATTAAAATTAAATTGAAAAATAAAGTTAACTTCTCTGAACGAATGAATTCAAGTTAGTTCTTCAAAAATGCATGTTTATTAATAAATATTGATACAAAATGAAATAATCAGACACAGTCTAATATGAAAATAAGAAGGCCTGCTGAAGGAACATTTAAATGAGGTGTTGGTGAATATCTATATGGACTGTTTACGGCCTTCACGTTTTAAAAGTAAGACGCTTTCTACATTATATAGATGATATTTGACAGAATTCGACAAATCAATAACACTTACATTCAGCGAGCGCCTGCATGAGAGTCGAGGTTGTGTACAAACGCAACGCTACACTGTATCATGTGACTGTGACAGTTCCGCGGAGACGGAGCCTGCGCTGGGACAAACAACACAAGCGGAAACGCGATTTGAAAAACGATTCACCTGCTGCTACTGATCCGAAGAGGGGAGTACAGGTACGCTACTTACAGTAGCTTTTGGGAAATGCACCCTAGCTGGTTGCTAAGGCATTGCTATGCATTTTAGGTTGTTGTTAGGGGCTAGTGCTGGAGTGTGTTCAAATCACGATGCTGCCTCGGTTCACAAATCTTTTAATTCAGATCAGAACTGAACTGGTTTGAATGATTTCATGAATTGAATGATTCGGGAACCACACTCCGAAGACCACCCCTGCATCCCAATGTTCAGACTATCCACCCTAAATAGTGTGTGAGATTACAATAAGTGTGTCCCCAAGCACAGTATGCTGAAAAGAGTATGGTCTAATAGTTATTATTAGATCTAATAGTGATCTTCCCTGTAGAGATGCAATGCTCTCGAGTCCCTGTAGATGTCTCTGTGTGTTAACACATATATATTGAGTCTGTGTTATTTGTGTTTTACTGCAGTTCAGTTCACTTTTGACCCTTAAAGGCACATTTTACTCAGTATTCAGTGGCTTGTTTTTGGTATATAACAAGTTTGTCAAATATAGTCAATTAGTTATGTAGTCTATTATACTATCATCTGTACAGTAGAGCATCTTATTACAGTTTTTTCAACTGTTTACACACAAAAGTATGAAAGCTGACACTCAAACAGCAGAAACACACCAAATCTGCAAAACCAGACACTAATTGTTGACATTTTCAATTTCATAAAACACGTTTTGTAAAGCACAACACACAATTCTCTCTGTAACACAAACATCTAACAGGAATTGATATTAGGGCAAATGTTTGCGTTTGAGATGTGTTTGTGATATATTTAATGCAGTGCTTCGTGAGGCATTTTGTGTGCAATTCTTGGATTTGTGTGTAAAGTTTTGAAAAAAGAGGCAAAGTTTTGAAAATGTAAGCAGTTGCAAAAAACTGTAATATTTGTTGAATTAAATTTATTTTTAAATTTATTTTATTGTAATACACTGAAAAAATTATTCATTGAATTTACTAATTTTTTTAAGATAAGTGGTTGCAATCATTTTATTTTAGCTACATTTAAATAAACAACATATATAACTTTCAAAAAAAAAATATTATTAAATGAAGCTAAAAAAAAAAATCTCTTCCCTTAAAAAAATGTAGGCCCGGTTCCACAGACAAAGCTTAGACTAAACCAGGATTAGGCCATAGTTCAATTAGGACATTTAAATCATTTTATAAACATGCTTAGAAAAATACATTACTGGAGGTGCTTTCTGAGACAAAACAACGGCACTGATATATTTAAGATCAGTCAGTGCACGTTTCTTTCAGCTGAAACCGCTCAGACTTGCATTTTAGTCTAAGACTAGGATTAAGCCTAGTCTGTGAAACCGGGGGTAAGTATCATTTTTTTCAGTGTACTGACTAAGGCCTTATTTATTTATTTTTTCCCTTTTTTCAATTGTTTGTGAGTACAATACACCCCCCAAAAAATCGCACAGACATAACATGATGTGCTTGTTTGTTTTTTGATACATTTTGGAAAATGAAATGGTCATTTAAAGAGATAAGGACTGAATGAATGAGATACACGTCAAACGTATTGTCCCTCAGAGAGTCATCTAAGACATGGACCGGCCCTGGACGCACCAGAGGTTTAACTAGTTCCTCTCTGCTGTATCCTGGCTGTTATTTTGACAGTATTATCACTGAAGGAGAGATAAGTTGTCTTGGGAATCGACGTGGCGCCGCTGTGTCCCTCCCTCGGTCAGACAGGCGTCCCGGGGTTTGTGTTGGCGGCACCCCAGGGTTCTGGGAAGTGTCCTGTTAAACCACTGAACGCCCCAAAACTCCTGCGCACCCTTGCTAGGGTCCCTCTGTTTGCATCGCTTTTCAAAATCACTCTGTGTTTCCGTTTCCTTGTCTGACTTTCTTCCGAATCCTGCAGTTCTCCTGAGCTAAACAAACACATTCTCTCATCCTGAAAGATTCGTCTGTCCCGCTCCGTTAGATTGACTCCAGATCCGAGATTTTTGTCAGCAGCGGAAATGTTTATTGCTCAGAAGTTGTTTTTTAAAACTCAAGGTACAAAGGAAAAGTTGGTGAGAATTTACTATAGATGAGTTTGTTTATTCATCAGGTTTGGAGGAATGTGTCTCAGCAATGGATGTGAATGGGTGCCGTCAGAATGAGAGTCTGATAAAAACATCACAATAATCCACAGTCCATCTGAAGTGTTGTGTGTTATTGTGATGGTTTTATCAGACTCTCATTCTGACGGCACCCATTCACATCCATTGCTGAGACACATTTCTCCAAACCTGATGAAGAATCCTAATCTTGGATAGATAAATCAACAGATGTAGAGCAGCTCAGAGAAGTTTATACTGAGATCTCTGACTCGGTATCTTGAGTGAGTCATCACGAGTCTCAGTAAATAACCGTTTTCTGAGATCTTGACGTACATCGCTGCATGAGATACGAGGGTTTGGCTCGTCACCTTGAGACGGTTTTGATAAAAGTCATGTGAGCGTCAGCGAGGCACAGCTTTGACTAGAATCAAAGATAGTCTCAAGTACACGAGGGCCACGAAATACAAACACCTGCAGGAGACGAGATCCTTCTCAATGAGACACATGCTATAGTACTAACTGCAGATATAATCAGAACTGATTATAATAAGAATTACACTCATTGTTTGTGTTGTGAGTTCTCTGAAATGCTTTGTTTAAATATGGAAATGAGGCTTTAACTAATTAAATACCTGCTAATTTGCGTACATTTCCAAAAGATAAATCTGGACACATGGATAAAGCCAGGTTCAAATTTCTGGTTTGATTTTTTTTTGGCATATTTAGGAAAAGTTTTTTTTACAGAAGGCATTTTGGATTTCTCTTCTTATCACTCCATAAAGCAGAATAATACTGTCAACCGTCCAAAAAAACAAAAATAATATTATAATCAACTGTTGCATAATTTCAGACGTATGACCCCTTAGTAAAAAACACCTTTCTGAATACAGATAGGAATACAACTCAGGTTTGGTGCATGCAAATGCTGCTGAAGTGGAGAAAACCGGCTTTTAAAGATATATATTGTAATTTAAATCTGCAAATGCAAATAAAGTGCAATAATAAAACCTGTCAAATGATACATGCACAAACTCCTCAGTAAAAACCGGTCTAATTTGGTGTATGTGCTGATGTGGAGGAAAAAACTCATTTTAAAGATGCTGTAATTGAAATCTATAGAAGAAGTAGATAAAGAAAGAATATAATCAGGCCAATGATATATGGACAAACCCCTCAGTTAAAACCTTCTGAATATAGACAGGAATAAAAGTACGTTTTGGTAAGTGCAGGAACATCTGTTAAAGATATTGCAATTTAAATCTAGACACAAATAGATAAAGAGCAATAAAATAAACCCTAAAATGAGTATTTTGGATATTTGTTCTCTACTGTGCCTGTAGTGTCTAGTCTTGAAGCGATAAGAAGAGGACTCTAAAGATAGAGACGGTGTGTGAAGCTGATAAAGAAACACAGTCTGGTCTAAACTTAGAAGTGCGGCAGATCTCGTGACAGAAGACGAAAGAGGAGAGAACTGGGAGACAGTCGTGTGTCTTTGGTTTAGATGCCTGCTGATCTCCGCTGGTGGTCTGATATGTGATGTCTTAAAGAGATGGAGACACCTCAGGGGTCGAGCAGAAGTCAGAGACCCCCCCCCAGCTCCCTCGGACCACTTACAGAGAAAGAGAGACGGTGATAAATGATTAGAAGAAAAATGACAAGGTTTCATTTGAATTCAAAACTGGCTTTTGTTTTATACAGTGCACTGTCAGAAATAAAGGCACAAAAGCTATCGCTGGGACGGAACACTTTTGCACCTATTAGGTTCAAATATGTACACTTTAAGTGCTAATATGTACCTTTAAGGTACCAAAATGGACCCTTTAGGTACAAACATGTACCGCCCCAGCGACAGCTTTTGTGCCTTTATTTCTGAGAGTGCTGATTATTTCATGATGTTCAGAGACACTGAGGTCAGCACAACACTGCATTCGGCCTTAATCGAGAATACAGCATACAACATTAAATATAGTGTAGCATGCCACAATTGCAAATCATTTTATAAATCATCATATCATTTAGTGCTGTCAAACGATTAATCACGATCAATTGCATCCAAAAGTTTTCCTTTGCATAATATATGGTCTGTTCTGTGTATATAAACACACACACACACACACACACACACACACACACACACACACACACACTCACACTCACACACACACACTCACACACACACACACACACACACACACACACACTCACACACACACACACACACTCACACTCACACTCACACCACACCACATCACACTCACACACACACACACACACACACACACACACACACACACACACACTCACTCTCACCTACACTCACACTCACTCACACACACACACACACACACACACACACACACACACTCACACTCACTCACACTCACACTCACACACACACACACACACACACACACACACACACACAACACTCACACCACACACACTCACCACTCCACACACTCACACGCACAGCACGCACGCACGCACGCACGCACGCACGCACGCTCGCACGCACGCCACGCACACACACACACACACACACACGCATTCACACACACACACACACAAACACCACACACACATCACACACACACACTCACACACACACACACACACACACACACACACATCAACACACACACACACACACACACACACTCACACTCACACTCACACACCACACCACACAAACACACACACTCACACACACACACACACACACACACACACACACACAGACACACGCATCACACACACACACACACACACACACACACACACACACATACATTATACATTTTGAAAATATGTACATGCATTTACTGTATCTGTTTATATTAATATATTTTATATGATAAATAAATACATTTAATATAAAAAATTACTTTTTTTTTAAATATACACATGCATAAGTGTGTATTTATATATACATAGTAAATATACACAGTACAGACACATATATTATGTAAACAAACTTTAATGTTTGTTAATGATTAATCGTTTGACAGCACTAATATATATATACAGTAGCACATTTAAATCAAATACTGTACATAAATCTTTACCTGCATGAATATGAAAGTATGAAATAAAATCAGTAATAATGAAACAAGGAGAAATAAAGTAGAAAATGCAATGTTTTAAGTGGAAATGAATGTGAATATGTTGAATTATTGCTCAAACTTCTATATTATTCATGTTAGTTTGTGTGCATTACACTCTTAATAATAAAGCTGCTTCACGATGCCACAGAACAACCCTTTTGTCTAAACGATTAAAGAAACATTTTCTGCTTCACAAAGCTTCTTTGAAGGTTCTTCAGATGATAAAACGGTAAGAAAGAGATGATCTTTGACTGAATGATTCTTTGAGGAACCAAACTTTGTGGTGTTTGTAAAGAGCAGCTGAAGAAGAGAAACAGACTCAGCTCTTAAAGATATGTTTTAAAGACTCGTCATTATCAAAGTACAAGTATCCAATAATGTAGTTTAACAAATACATTCCATCAAATCAAATTCATTAAGTGATATTACTCATTTGAATATGCTAATATGAAGCATACTTTTAAATAGTGAAGAGGAGTGTAAAACAGTCTATGCTGAAAGATTATATTGCAAATAAAAATTGCAAGTTAAAATAATGTTGCAGACAAACTTGCTGTCCTGATATTTCTATTGGTTTAGCTGAGTTGTGGTTAGCACGTCTGGATGTTTAAAAGGCGTTCCTCTCGAGTACAGAGTCAGTCACACGGAGGTCAGGTCTGGTACGAGTCAGTGAGCGAAGGCCTCGGATCGCACCGAAGCCCGGCTGATGTTTGGCTGCTCCTCTCGAGTACAGAGTCAGTCACACGGAGGTCAGGTCTGGTACGAGTCAGTGAGCGAAGGCCTCGGATCGCACCGAAGCCCGGCTGATGTTTGGCTGCTGTCTGTGTATTGCTGTCGCAGTCATGCTGTTTACTCAGAACGATAAGCTATGATGGATGTCCAGTGACCACTGCGCAGGTCAGCACTGCATCGCAGCAGATAACACTCAACCAGAGTCGGCTGGGAATTCAGCAAATAATATATAGATATATTAGAGACAAATGATTATCATCATATTCAGTTCTGGAAGGCCAATAGTCTTTTACTGATCTGAAGAGAAGTCACATTTTGATAAATACTTGCAATATGGAGCAAATAAAAAAAACAATCATTGATGGCCATTCAAAAGTATAGCTCAGTATTCTGACAAAATAATATGAGTTACTTATAAATAAAAAATATATATTAAGTCATTTATTTAATGTACACTCACATAACCGTTCAAAAGTTTGGGGTCATTAAGATTTTGTAATGTTTTTAAAGAGAAGTCTCTTCTGCTCACCAAGACTGCATTAATTTGATCAAGAATTCTGTAAAAATTGTGAAATATTATTACAATTAAAATAACAGTTTTCTGTGTGAATCTATATTAAACTGTAATTTATTTCTGTGATGCGCAGCTGTATTTTCAGCATCATTACTCCAGTCTTCAGTGTCACATGATCTTCAGAAATCATAATAATATGCTGATTTATGATCAAGAAACATTTCTGATTATTATCAATGTTGAAAACAGTCATAGAATATTTTCGTAGAAACTGTGATGCATTTTATTTTTCAAGATTCACAGATGAATAGAACGTTCAAAAGAACAGCATTTACAGTATTTTACCATAATTTGTGCACTAATAACAGAGCCTTCATGTCATTTTTCAAAACTCTAGACACATAATGCACAACTGAAGATCAAAATGCACATTTTTCAAAACACTGAACACTTTTTCCAGATGCTTGGATACAATACACACGAGCATTACAGTTCAAAATAACATAACTTAACATCAAAGTATTAATATTTCATAATGCAGCTCATGCATTACATCTGATCTGAGTGTCTATTCATTTCATTATAATGATCTAACTATCAACTGATACGACTTCTCAAAATACTACGTAACGCTAGCATTACTCTTGAAGCATAGATTTATGGAAAATTATGAACAATATTACGAAAGAGAAGCAGCTGAGGACTGAGTATGTTCAGGTATGATCAGTTTCAAGACGCCTGTTGTTGGGAGAGAAACAAAATATTTGTGTTTTTTTATCCTGTTGTGAGTATATTATTCCATCAATAATTTTTAAATGTTTAATGATTCCAGTGTCTGTACTTTTCTCTCTAGTCTATTACAATGATGTATGAATGTGTAGAACCATAATGAAAGCTGTATCATGTGTTTTGAATAACTATATTTAATGATTGTACTAACAACTAAACAGTGAAACTATGGGTATCTTGTGTGTGTGTGGGGGGGGGGGATCTAAAGTAATGTTCCTATGATATTTCATAATAAATTAATATTTTGAATCAATGCTTCTGCAAATGCAAGACTTCTTTAAAGATATGAACACAATATGCAAAGTTTTGAACATTGTACAGCCTGTGTTACAAATAATCACTGTTTAGAGTTTTGAAAAATGACATGAAGGTTCTGTTATTAGTGTAAAAATGATTGTAAAACTGTACTGTAACTGTATTTGAAATAGAAATATTTTGTAACATTATAAATGTATTTACTGTCACTTTTGAACAATTTAATGTATCTTTGATCTATAAAGTATTATATTTTCCCCGAGCGTTTGATATACAGACTGTTTTGTGGTATAATACTACTTCTGTTTCCAGTGGAAAGACTATTGTCGGTGCATATTATCTGCATCGGAGTTAAGTTTCCCATCCTTCATTTTAAGACTGAAAATGTTAAATGAGGCGAGCAGAATCCTCTTCATGTTGGTGTGTTCGAGTGTGTGGTGTGTTGTTCGTGTGTGTGTGTGTGTGTCGCGTGCGTTGCGTGTTGTGCGTGTCGTGGTGCGTGCGTGTGTGTCGTGTGTGTGTGTGTGTGTGTGCGTATATGCGTGTGTGTGTGTGCGTGCGTGTGCCCTGTGTGTGTGTGTGCTGTGTGTGTGTGTGCGTGCGTGTGTGTGCGTATATGCGTGTGTGTGTGTGTGTGTGTGTGTGCGTGTGTGTGTGTGTGCGTGTGTGTGTGTGTGTGTGTGTGTGTGTGTGTGTGTGTGCGTGTGTGTGCGTGTGTGTGTGTGTGTGTGTGTGTGTGTGTGTGTGTGTGTGTGTGTGTGTGTGTGTGTGTGTGCGTGTGTTATTTTCCTCTGTTGGCTCAGTGGGTTCACACTCGGGTCTTGAACTGGCCAGGTAAACACTGGTGACCCTCTTCAGAGTTTCCTCCTCCTTCCTCATTATATCAGCGATGCACGTTGTGTTACAATGATGCTTTCAAGTGCCCTACTTTCTTGTTTTAAGTGAACTATTAGTCTAATTTTGAAGGCCACACTTGGACACGTGCTCCAAAAACTATGTGGGCAGCATTTGAAGGAAGCGTAGACACACTCAGGATGTCTTGTTTCTAAGATATCTTCCTCTGGCGTATCCTTCAGAGAAAAGATGCATTGCTCAACATGAACTCAATGACAAAATCCATTCAAGATGATGGACACATTTTATTCAATATTCGTGTGTTCCAAAACACAGAGCTAACTCAATCTGATGCATATTTGCCATACATACATGAAACAGGTCATATTTCAGTAACAGTACTAATAAACTGACTGTGATTCAAATTCACAATAATCATATATACATACATATAATGTCAATAAACTGAATTTGTTTCAATCTCATACATATGAAACTGAATGTATTTAATATTTTTTACCATGTTCATACTTTTTAATGAATTAATGTTCACAATGAACAGATTTATGTTGATTCTGAGTGTTATTTTAGTATCATTTTTATATTTTCTCTGCAGTTTGTGTTTATACATATTCGTAAAATATGAAAATGAGAAATGGTATCTTGGCAGCTAGCAGAATTAAAATATTGTTTACATATTTTTAAATGTTTTTTTATTTCAGTTGAAGTTCATTTTATTTCAAGTAACAAAAATTGTTTTATGGTTTTAGATATTTTCTGTAATTACCATGATTCTAAGCCATTTCAATAAATGTGTTTTGAAAATGATTATTTAAATAAAAATCAAATAGATGCATATATAAATGATTGAAATCTTTTTAATGTATGTATGATTGACAGACATGCCTCACATTTAGGCCTGGTTTCACAGACAGGGCTTAGTTTAAACCAGGACTAGGTCCATAGTTCAATTAGGATTTTAAAGTAATTTTTATAGACATGTCTTAGAAAAAACATAACTGGTGTGCATTTTGAGACAAAACAAGGGCACTGGCATATTTCAAGATCACTCAGTACAAGTTTCTTTCAGTTAAAACCGCTCAGACTTACATTTAGTCTGGGACTATAGGCTTAAGCCTTGTCTGGGAAACCGGGGGAAAGTGTATTAGTTTTTTATGCATATATATTTTATATGCAATGTAGATACATCAATCTTAAACTTGGGCATAAATATGTTTTTGAGTGTGTATCTTTATTAACGTTGTATTAATGTTGGTTTTTATGATTAATGGGGACTCTCCACAGGCCATATTTTCTATCGCCCTACAACAACCCTACACCTAAACTTAGCCCTCACAGGAGACGGTGCATTTCTACTTTCTCAAAAAACTCACTCTCTATGATTTATAAGCGTTTTGAATTATGGGAACACTGAAAATGTCCTCATAAATCACTTTCTCCTTGTAATACCTATGTCATACCCATGTCATTATACAAATTTGTGTCCTCATTTGTCACAAACACACACACAGCACATGCACACACACACACACACACACACACACACACACACACACACACACACACACACACACACACACACACACAGAGAGACACACACACACACTCACACACACACACACACACACACACACAGAGACACACACGCACACACAGAGACACACACGCACACACACACACACACAGAGAGACACACACACACACACACACACACACACAGACAGACACACACACACACACACACACACAGAGACACACACGCACATGCACACACACACACACACACACACACACACACACACCACATGACACATGCACATGCACACACTCACACACAGAGACACACACACACACACACACACACACACACACAGAGACACACACACTCAAACACAGAGACACACACACACACACACACACACACACACACACACACACAACACAGAGACACACACACACACACACACACACACACACACACACACACACACACACACACACACACACAGAGACACACACACACACACACACACACACACACACACACACACAGAGACACACACACACACACACACACACACAGACACACACACACACACACACACACACACACACACACACACACAGACACACACACACACAAACACACACACATGCACATGCACACACACACACACACACACACACACACACACACGATGTCTGTGCAGTGTTGTACTGTCAGCTTACTCAACACAGTGAGACACTACACACATCACACACACACACTCACACACACATTCACACACACTACATTAGAGCGACTACAGGAGCGCTGGACACTTACACACACACAACGCTCACACAACCTGATGTCTGTGCAGTGTTTGGTTCTGTCAGTTTACTCTGCAGTGGCGTTTGGCCAATGTGAAACTGAACTCTCAAACTATTCCAAACTAATTAGAGCGACTAATGGAGCGCTGGACTCTTATCAGCTCCGCTCTCAAACTTTCCTTGTGATGTTTTTGTCTGATGAGAAGACGAGGAAGAGGCGTGACCACCGGCGAGTGTGTGAAGCGTTGGGTGGAACGGAGCCCTATTCTACATTCATAATGTCAGTCAATGTTTCAGTGTCTCAGGATAGTTTTTATTAGAGGTGGGCATAGATTAATTTTTTTAATCTAGATTAATCTAGATTAATTTTGGAATTAATCTAGATTAATCTAGATTAAAATGGCTCATTTGAATTCTGCCGAAGGCATTCAGAATATGTGTGCTACCCAAATAATGACTAAAAGTAAGTCTTTGAGAACGGGTTTCTCAAGCCAGGTGGCGCATTAGACCAGTGGCTCATCTCCTGTTTCCAAAATGCATCACAAACTTTAATCTCTTCCCGTCCCAATCCCACGAAAAAACTGGAGGAAAATCCCGTTCCACTCCCGGAAGATTGACTCCCATTCCCTCCCACTCCCGTGTTTGTTTTTTTTTTTTTTTTTTTTTTTTGCCGATAACTGTCAATTACAGTAAAAATATAGTACCGATCACAGCGTGCCCACCTTATTAGTTGAATAAAAACCCAAAATGTCGTTTTTTGTTATTATATTGAACTGAAAGCCATCTTATTATGCACAGTGTTGCACAGATTACATTTCATGTAAATCATCCATGCTAACACACACGTCTTCTATTTTTATTTTTTAGACATTTCACTCTCTATAGATATATTTTTCAAAGACGGAGTTTCTAAGTTTCTCGCTCAAGTTCACATGAGACCTAAAGCGCATCCTGTTTGCTTAAAAGCGCAACGTTTCGTTGTTATTCTGAGTGCACACAAATAAACGTAGAGTCTTTACAGATTCGAAAGATGTATTAGGCTACTTTTATCTGTATGACCAAAAATGACGGAGATTTTAAGAGCAAGTGAGCGCACCGGAGCCTGTCCTGCAGCAAACGCGCTTCCACACAAACACTTCAATAGCGCACATTTCTCTAGGTTAACATCATATTGAGCGGCCATGTAAAGTTGCTACTACATACATCTTTCAGATGAAAAGCCATATTTGAGGTTGATGAATGATAGGTGAGCGTTTGGATGTCGTGCCCGATTGTATTACCACACAGACCAGCCGTTAACAATCTGTCCATCACGGACTGCGAGCCTCTAGTTCGAAGACTCGTTCTCGCCCCCTACAGTGCAATTCGGCTAGGTATACATCCGCGCTAAAATATCAGGGTGAAAGTCATCATAGCTTGCGTAGTATAGACCCAGCTCCCAACCCAACTTTGAGAATAGATTAACGGCGATATTTTTTTTATCGCCGATAAGAGTCTCACGTTAACGCAGCACGTTAACGCCGATAACGGCCCACCACTAGTTTTTATACAGCTGGTCATTATCTACGGGTACTCTCTTTCGTTTATGTACAGCAGGGATTTACTAACTTTTCGTCTGCTAAGCCACTTTGGCCTAAAATATCTACTCAAAGCTTCCCTAGAAGTTTAGGGAAATTTAATATCTTAATAATTCAGCAACACATTCACATGTTAACAGTCCTCTGATGACGGTCACATGACATGCAGGTATACAAATATATATATTTTATTAGTGCCTTAAACTTGCTGTCAGTGCATCTTATATTGTGTTTTCAAATTGTTTCTTGAGTATCTTTTATAAAAATAAATAAATAATTGTATATATGTACATATCCTATATCTAATTTCATTTTAGTAAGTTTAATATCGGAATAACTAATTACTAATTATGTTTGTTTTTTAAGTGTTTATTATAATGATGTATAATTATTGATTTAAAATGTTTATGACTTAATTAGGGTTTATTTACTAGTGTTATTGTAACACTAGTATTGTATTGTACATGGTAAATGATGCTAAAATCATTTTAATGTAGAAACTAATTCATTGATTTGATCAAAGTGAATGCTTATCATTCATTTTCAAGTTTTCAAGTATATCTTCAAATGTTGTTCTGTTGCAGTTTTCTGAGTGGCAAGATAGAAACACACATTTTCCATGTTAGAAAACACAGTATTATACAATTACATTTACTGTAGTTTGATCTGAAGTGACCAGAATCATTCCCAAGAAACTCTAGAGGATAATAAAGAGGCTCTCTGCCCGTTTTATCCTTTCTTGTTCATTTCTTGAATTATTATTTGTATGCAAGGTCGCAGCGGCTGCGGGAGAAATTTAGGGAGTGTGTTTCTGACAAAGAGAGTGAGACGAAAAGAGAGAAATCTTCCTCCCTTCCCATCTCTCCATCTGACGCTCAAGGCCATGTTTCCTCCTCCAGCAGAAACACTGTTACAGATCTCCTTATCACTGCGCTATAGGCCAACACACACCTGGAGCTGAGCGAGAGAGAGAGGGGGGGAGAGGGAGAGAGAGGGGGATAGAGAGAGAGAGAGAGAGGGGGATAGAGGGGGGAGAGATAGAGGGGGATAGAGAGGGAGAGATAGAGGGGGATAGAGAGGGGAGAGAGAGAGAGAGGGGGATAGAGGGGGAGGAGAGAGAGGGGGATAGAGGGGGAGGAGAGATAGAGGGGGATAGAGAGGGAGAGAGAGAGAGAGAGGGGGATAGAGGGGGGGAGAGAGAGGGGGATAGAGAGGGAGAGATAGAGGGGGATAGAGAGGGAGAGAGAGAGAGGGGGATAGAGAGGGAGAGAAAGAGGGGGATAGAGAGGGGGAGAGAGAGAGGGGGATAGAGAGGGAGAGAGAGAGAGAGAGGGGATAGAGAGGGAGAGAGAGAGAGGGGATAGAGAGGGGAGAGAGAAAGAGGGGGATAGAGAGGGAGAGAGAGGAGAGGATAGAGAGGGGGGAGAGAGAGAGGGGGATAGAGAGGGAGAGAGAGAGAGGGGATAGAGGGGGGGAGAGAGAGAGGGGGATAGAGAGGGAGAGATTCAGAGAACAGCAGATCTAGCTGACAGTGGATTTGAGGGGTGCATTCAGGCTGTGTGTGTGTGAGTGTGTGTGTGTGTGTGTGTGTGTGTGTGTGTGTGTTGGTGATGGGAAGTTTGCACCTGCATGAACCAGTGGAATAATGTTATGGCCCACACAAACTCACACCTGTTAGTGCAAACCAACACACACACACACACACACACACACACACCAGGTCATGGCCAGAAGTATCTGGCTGCTCAAGCTGGATATCTGTGTCTGAGCTCAATTCCTGATTCAAATGTAGGTTCTGCAGACATTTCAGTAATGCGTTGTGTGACTAAATTATGCATAGAAAAGGTATACTTTTTATTTAAAAAAAAAAAATTGTACATTACATTTTGGTACAATAACAAATCCAACAAAATTACATAATATAAAAAATGGAATCACAGTAATAAATCTTACGTGAAAAGCTTTACTAAAAAGATGCCTCTTACAGTTTTTTTCAATTGAAGCATTGTTCAATCATTGTCAGGTCTTTTTCACTCTGTTGTTGTTGATGTAATAGAAAGAGCTTCAACACCTGACTATTCCTCCAACTGAGACTGGAATCAGATATTTCTAAATACTTCAGTTATCTTAAAAGTGCTTACCAGTTGTTACAATATTTTATATAGAGAGATTTTTTCAATACTTTTTAGCTGCTGTTGTTGCAGAAGTAGAAGCTTTACACTATATTTAACGTTTGGAACATATGGTCTTCATTTCTGTCATGCTGTGTTTAAGCATTTGCAAAAAAGATAAGAAAGATCCATGATTTTTTTTGGTATGGGGTAAGCTTGTATAAAAAGTACATTTAAGCATTTTAGAAACATGTTAATTGACTGAATATTGTGTGAAAACAACATGAATTGTGTTACTGGTATGGTCACAACATATGTTATTTACAAGTGTGCAGTTCACAAATTACCCATTTTTGGTTTTCTCTGTATAAATGTGTCAGTTATGATGGACAATGTATTGTTATGAATGTTTTACAATTGTTCAGGCTGAATAAAGCCTGCGTTAAGAAACTGTTCTTGTGCCTGGCTGTTCTGGTGGTTGGTATCGCTGACCTGAAGGCAACAGTTCAAAGAGAGAGTGGGCAGGGTGTGTGGGGTCCAAAGTGATTTTCTTAGCCCTTTTCCTCACTCTGGAAATGTAAAAACATTGGAGGTTGGGCAGGGGGGCACTAATATTCCTCTCAGCAGTCCTGAATGTCTGCTGCAGTCTCTTGATGTCTAGTTTGGTAGCTGAACCAAACCAGACAGTCCTGGTCCAACTACTCCTCTCCCTAATCCACCTTGTCCTCTCCCAGGACCAACCAGTCCTTTTTCTCGTCCCAACTACTCCTCTCCCTAATCCACCTTGTCCACTCCCAGGACCAACCAGTCCTTTTTCTCATCCCAACTACTCCTCTCCCTAATCCACCTTGTCCTCTCCCAGGACCAACCAGTCCTTTTTCTCATCCCAACTACTCCTCTCCCTAATCCACCTTGTCCTCTCCCTGGATCAACTAGTCCTTTTTCTCATCCCAACTACTCCTCTCCCTAATCCACCTTGTCCTCTCCCAGGACCAACCAGTCCTTTTTCTCGTCCCAACTACTCCTCTCCCTAATCCACCTTGTCCTCTCCCTGGACCAACCAGTCCTTTTTCTCGTCCCAACTACTCCTCTCCCTAATCCACCTTGTCCTCTCCCTGGATCAACTAGTCCTTTTTCTCATCCCAACTACTCCTCTCCCTAATCCACCTTGTCCTCTCCCTGGACCAACCAGTCCTTTTTCTCGTCCCAACTACTCCATGGCGTCTGGGCCTAATCTCTACCTTGTCCTCTCCCTGGACCAACCAGTCAAACTTTGTTCTCGTCGCCAACTACTCCTCTCCGCTAATCCACCTTGTCCTCTCCCTGGACCAACCAGTCCTTTTTCTCGTCCCAACTACTCCTCTCCCTAATCCACCTTGTCCTCTCGCAGGACCAACCAGTCCTTTTTCTCGTCCCAACTACTCCTCTCCCTAATCCACCTTGTCCTCTCCCTGGACCAACCAGTCCTTTTTCTCGTCCCAACTACTCCTCTCCCTAATTCACCTTGTCCACTCCCAGGACCAACCAGTCCTTTTTCTCGTCCCAACTACTCCTCTCCCTAATCCACCTTGTCTTCTTCCTGGACCAACCAGTCCTTTTTCTCGTCCCAACTACTCCTCTCCCTAATCCACCTTGTCCTCTCCCTGGACCAACCAGTCCTTTTTCTCGTCCCAACTACTCCTCTCCCTAATCCACCTTGTCCTCTCCCTGGACCAACCAGTCCTTTTTCTCAGTCCCAACTACTGCCTCTCCCTAATCCACCTTGTCCTCTCCCTGGACCAACCAGTCCTTTTTCTCGTCCCAACTACTCCTCTCCCTAATCCACCTTGTCCTCTCCCTGGACCAACCAGTCCTTTTTCTCGTCCCAACTACTCCTCTCCCTAATCCACCTTGTCCTCTCCCTGGACCAACCAGTACCTTTTTCTCGTCCCAACTACTCCTCTCCCTAATCCACCTTGTCCTCTCCCTGGACCAACCAGTCACTTTTTCTCGTCCCAACTACTCCTCTCCCTAATCCACCTTGTCCTCTCCCTGGACCAACCAGTCCTTTTTCTCGTCCCAACTACTCCTCTCCCTAATCCACCTTGTCCTCTCCCTGGACCAACCAGTCCTTTTTCTCGTCCCAACTACTCCTCTCCCTAATCCACCTTGTCCTCTCCCTGGACCAACCAGTCATTTTTCTCGTCCCAACTACTCCTCTCCCTAATCCACCTTGTCCTCTCCCTGGACCAACCAGTCCTTTTTCTCATCCCAACTACTCCTCTCCCTAATCCACCTTGTCCTCTCCCTGGACCAACCAGTCCTTTTTCTCATCCCAACTACTCCTCTCCCTAATCCACCTTGTCCTCTCCCTGGACCAACCAGTCCTTTTTCTCGTCCCAACTACTCCTCTCCCTAATCCACCTTGTCCTCTCCCTGGACCAACCAGTCCTTTTTCTCATCCCAACTATTCCTCTCCCTCATCTAGCTCTCCTCCTCCAAACATTTTCTTTCTTTTTATGCTTCTTTGTGTTGTTCTGTATTGTTTTGAACAAAACCAATCTAGAGAGTGTCTTTTTATTGTGCATGGCCATGTATGGAAAGACTTGGAATTATTCATTACTGTAAGATTGGAATCAGCTATTTCTCAATGATTAGTCATTAAACTAATCCTTAGCAGCTCTTTTAAGCTGCTGTTGTTGCAGAAAAAGAGATTTTACACTATATTTAAAGTTTGTAACATTATGTCTACATTTCTGACATGCTGTGTTTAAGCATTTGTAAAAACTATAAGAACGATCCATGTTTTTTGGTATTGGGTAAGCTTGTGTGAAAAAAACATTTAATCGTTTTAGAAACGTGTTAATTGACTGAATATTGTGTGAAAACAACATTAATTGTGTAAATGGTATAGTCACAACAGACGGGTGATGTGTTAATTGTGTTTAGAGTTTTGAAAATATGACTAAAGATTGGACGAAGGGATGTTAGCACCTGGGCAAAAGGAGATGTTTGGTTATTGTCAACTCAAAGTTTAAAATTACTGCACTTATTAATATTAGATGGGGTGCCAATTAATACAATTTCAGGTTTCGATCAATTTAGCTGTGCTCTGAAAGATAAGATTTAAACCAGTTCAACACCGTTCCAGATAGACCAATCCATCTATGTAGTCTGTCCAGTAATATGCTGCCTGTGACATATCGTATTGAATGCAGCACTAAGATCTAACAGAACCAAAATGCCCCAAGCCCCAGAATCGGCTATAACGAGAAGGTCAACAAGACACTAACTAGAACAGTCTCTGTACTGTGTCCAGACCGAAACCCAGACCGAAAAGTCTCTAGTAGGCTATTCGTGTAAAGATGAGTTTGGAGTTGGCTAAGAACCACACGCTCAAGCACTTTTGCCAGGAATGGTAAATTAGAAATTGGTTGATAAATGGACATCTCAGCAATATCACTCCCAGGCTTTGTTAGAACCGATGTAACTGCTGCCGTTTTTAAAGCAGGAGAAACAATCCCTTCAGTGAGGCATTGACAATAGCAGTATTGTGGGGTATAATAACAAAAAGAAATTCGATACAGAAGTAAGGCAAGGCATGTTTATTTATATAGCACATTTCATACACAGCGATAATTCAAAGTGCTTTACATAAAAGGAAGTGAAATAGACATTAAAAGTAATAATACAAACAAGGAATAATATATATGTATATATAAATAGATTTTAAATGAATTTAAAACAGTTAAGAATAGAAATAGTGCAGTCAGTTGGGACGTAGCACAGTGCTCATTCAACAAATGCACAGCTAAACAGATGAGTTTTGAGTCTGGATTTAAATGTGGCTAATGTTTTAGCACATCTGATCTCTTCTGGAAGCTAAATCCAACTACGGGCAGCAAAATAGCTAAAAGCGGACTCCCCTTGTTCTGTGTGAACCCTTGGTATTTCTAACTGACTCGATCCTACTGATCTGAGTGCTCTGTTAGGTTTATATTCAGTGAGCATATCTGCCATGTATTTAGGTCATAGGCCATTGAGTGATTTATAAACGAGTAAAAGTACTTTACATTAATCCTAAATGTAACTGGAAGCCAGTGTAAGGACCTGAGGACTGGTGTGATATGCTCAGATGTTCTGGTTCTGGTCAGAATGAGTGTTCTGGATGAGCTGTAGCTGTCTAATGCTCTTCTTTGGAAGGAGACACAACAATAATCCACCCTGCTGCTGATAAAGACATGAACAAGTTTCTCCAAATCTTGACTGGAAACAAAACATCTAATGTTTTTGAGATGATAGTATGCTGATTTAGTTACATGACTACTAAAACTAAGGTCTGTCTCCAGAATCACCCCAAGGTTTTGACTTGATTTTTAGTTGTTTGACCCCTAGAGTCAAGGTATGCATTCGCCTTGAGAACTTCATCTTTATTTCCAAATGCAATGACTACAGTTTTCTCCTTGTTTAGCTGAAGAAAGTTCTGGCACATACAACTGTTAATTTCATCAATGCATTGGCAGAGGGAGTCAATGGGGCTATAGTCATTTGGAGATAAGGCTAGGTAAATCTGGGTATTATCAGCATATCATAGTAGGGGAAAGATCCAGTATACAAGTAGTTGAGTTCAGAGACAAATCAGAATCAGCAACATTGAAACTTGAGACAACATAATCAGAGAGATTGGGAGGATGCAACTCAACAAATTCAGAAGCATGATCACAGGCAATAGAGTTATAGATATTCTCAATTTTAGATGAAAGGTAATTGAGAAACTCATTACACTGCTCAGTAGTGGAACAGTTAATGTTACTAGGAGGTTTAATAAGATTGTTGACTGTTCTAAACAGAACTCTGGGATTAGATATGTCAATGCTAATAATTAAAGAATAATATGCCATGTTTGCAGCTTTGAGAGCATTGTGATATTCAATCTGATGCTGATCAAATATTGATCTATGAACGTTTAGACCAGATTTTTTGTATTTCTGCTCTAACTGCCTGCCTTTAGCTTTTATTCGACGTAACTCAGAAGTATACCATGGAGATGATCTCTTGAACGAAACAACAATGTCATTCGGAATAGATGTAAAAACAGTGTAATATTGGTCAACAGAGGCCACAACCTGTAAGTCACCAATAATAAGTCTAATATGGTCAAGATCAATATCACTGATTTTCCTAAAACAGGTAACACGCTCTTTCACAGTCTGCAGGGAAGGAGGAATTAAATTGAACGTGAGGAGCTTGTGGTCACTTATACATGCTCAGTGATAACTCCTGGAGTGTAAACTAGATCTAATGTGAAGTGAAGTGAAGTGAAGTGAAGTGAAGTGAAGTGAAGTGAAGTGAAAGTATGGTGACCCAAAAGTGGTATCCACCCCCCCCCCACTGAATGTGATTTTGAGACCACCCCCCACTGAATGTGATTTTGAGACCACCCCCACTGAATGTGATTTTGAGACCACCCCACTGAATGTGATTTTGAGACCACCCCCACTGAATGTGATTTTGAGACCACCCCCCACTGAATGTGATTTTGTGACCCACCCCCACTGAATGTGATTTTGAGACCACCCCCCACTGAATGTGATTTTGAGATCACCCCCCACTGAATGTGATTTTGAGACCACCCCCCACTGAATGTGATTTTGAGACCACCCCCACTGAATGTGATTTTGAGACCACCCCCACTGAATGTGATTTTGAGACCACCCCCCACTGAATGTGATTTTGAGACCACCCCCCACTGAATGTGATTTTGAGAT